>JAOTON010000711.1:302500-307500 GCA_034440635.1 Lepas anatifera | reverse complement strand
GACATTTTTGGCCTGGCCAATTCGCACAAAAGGGTGAATCAATCAGTGCTGTCATTTTGAAAGGTGACCCCTATTTCCCGCTCTTTTTCAGTTGCAAACCGTAATTCGGCGGTTGTGTTTCGGCCAAGTGCAGAAACGGTGAGAGCATCCGGTGATATCAAGAGGACATTTATCATCACTGCAGGTAAGAAAGTCTTAAATCACTGCCAAAACTAATGAAAATAGTTCTTTCAACTGAAAAACAGACCTAATTGCCGGTAGGCTGGGTGCAAACTCTACGCTTTATGGAAAGTATGGCTGGGGTGTGGAATTTTTCGGTGTTGACCATTGGCACGCTCAGATGCCCTGATTTTCTGGTGATGAAGAAGGGGCACTTTTTTAGATGATTTTTCTTTCTTTTTTAGGGGCTGATCTATTTTTGGCATATTCTCACGTGTTCTGCAGGCACCGGTAGGACAAATTTGACATTTTTGGCCTGGCCAATTCGCACAAAAGGGTGAATCAATCAGTGCTGTCATTCTAGCGCCCTAATAGCCGACATTGTTCGCCGGCCAGTGCGCGAGGCTGGGGGGCCCCGGCGACGGCGCCGAGTGATTGTGACAGCGCAGTAGAGCGCCTTTGCGCCGGCTCGTGTTGAGCCGTATAGCGCGAGGTGGCGCCACCACTGCATTTGTGACGCGCGGCGCGAGCCGCCTCAGCAAATTTGCTCGTTGGCCGTCAGATGTCGGGCCCGGCCCGACTGACGAGTGTGCCGAAGAGATCGCGTGCTGCAGTGCGCTGGTTTTTCGACGTACAGTGCGCGTGGGGCGCCGCCGCTGCAGGCGGCGCCCGGCGACTTGAAGCATTTCACTTTTGAAGCGAAATGTTAGATACCTGGTTGATCCTGCCAGTAGTGATATGCTTGTCTTAAAGATTAAGCCATGCATGTATCAGTACAAGCCAAACTAAGGTGAAACCGCGAATGGCTCATTAAATCAGTTATTATTTACTGGCCGAGACAGTGATACATGGATAACTGTGGTAATTCTAGAGCTAATACATGCAACCGAGCCCCAGTCCGGCGCCTCGGCGACGGCGGGGCGGTTTTATTGGCTGAAAACCGATGATCGCCCTCGTGGGCGGTCGTTATTCGATGAATCACAATAACATTGTGTGGATCGTATGGTCTTGTACCGACGACGCGCCTTTCAAATATCTGCCTTATCAGCTCTCGACGGTTTGCTAGTGGCTGACCGTGGCTCTGACGGGTAACGGGGAATCTGGGTTCGGTTCCGGAGAGGGAGCCTGAGAGATGGCTACCACATCTAAGGAAGGCAGCAGGCGCGTAACTTACCCACTCCCAGTTCAGGGAGGTAGTGACAATAAATACCTTACAGAGGTCTCGTTAACCGAGATCTCTCAAACGGAATGAGTACAACGTGAATCCTTTAACGAGGATCGACTGGAGGGCAAGCCTGGTGCCAGCAGCCGCGGTAATTCCAGCTCCAGTAGCGTATATTAAAGCTGTTGCGGTTAAAAAGCTCGTAGTTGGATATCAGTGCGTTTCGGTTCGGCATGCCCGGTGCGTTATGGCGTCCGCGCGATGACGCCCGGGCTCCCAAATGTCGGCCCAGCGCATTCAATGGCGTCGGACACAGCAGCCGCCTTTCGGGGGGCCTGTTGGCGACCGGCGACGTTACCTTGAACAAATTAGAGTGCTCAAAGCAGGCTCTGAATGCCTGTATACATATTCATGGAATTGGAGAATACGTCCCTGGCTCGATTTGGTTGGTTTTGAGAGTCGAAGGGAAATGATTAATAGGGACTGACGGAGGCATTCGTATTGCGACGCGAGGGGTGAAATCCTGTGACCGTCGCACGACGAACTACTGCGAAAGCATTTGCCGAGAATGTTTTCATTAGTCAAGAACGAAAGTTAGAGGTTCGAAGGCGATCAGATACCGCCCTAGTTCTAACCGTAAACGATGTCGACCAGCAATCCGCAACGGTCACTACACGGACTGTGCGGGCAGCTTCCCCGGGGAAACCAGAGTTTTTGGACTCCGGGGGAAGTATGGTTGCAAAGCTGAAACTTAAAGGAATTGACGGAAGGGCACCACCAGGAGTGGAGCTTGCGGCTTAATTTGACTCAACACGGGACAACTCACCAGGCCCGGACACCGTAAGGATTGACAGACTGATAGCTCTCTCTTGATTCAGTGGGTGGTGGTGCATGGCCGTTCTTAGTTGGTGGAGTGATTTGTCTGGTTTATTCCGATAACGAACGAGACTCTGGCCTATTAAACTTGACGCTGTCAGTCTCTTGTGACTGCGGCGCGCTTCTTAGAGGGATCATCGGCGTCCCAGCCGAAGGAAAGGGAGCAATAACAGGTCTGTGATGCCCTTAGATGTTCTGGGCTGCACGCGTGTTACACTGAAGTGGTCAGCGCGCCGTTCAACGTCCCTCTCCGTGAGGAGCGGGCAAACGTTTGAACCCTTTTCGTGATGGGAATTGGGGGTTGCAATTGTCCCCCATGAACGAGGAATTCCAAGTAAGCGCAAGTCACTAGCTTGCGTTGATTAAGTCCCTGCCCTTTGTACACACCGCCCGTCGCTACTACCGATGGATGATTTGGTGAGGTCGCCTAGACTGGCTGCTGGCTTCGGCCGTGCGGCCGGAAAGACGCCCAAACTTGGTCGTCTAGAGGAAGTAAAAGTCGTAACAAGGTTTCCGTAGGTGAACCTGCGGAAGGATCATTCTCAGTACAATACCAATTGTTATTGTATTGTCAATGGCATTCGTATTGTGAAGCACATTCCGCGCTACGAAGACTGGGTGTCGGCCGGTCGTCACTGCGAGACATGTACCATACTGCCGTGCGAAGACTCCCCGACGTCGTCTTTGGCGTCGGAAAAGATTGCATTACTTGGAACATTTGAATAATAATTTAAAAAGAAGAACTCAAAGGACCTTTGCTCTCGGTCCTTAAAAAAAAAACATTGGGCTCCCATGGCAGCGGATCACTCGGCTCGTGGGTCGATGAAGACCGGGGTAAAACCCGAGACAGTTTGCGAATTGCAGGACACAAATGATCATCGACAGGTTGAACGCAAATGGCGGCTTCCGATTTCGGTCGGCAAGCTCAGTGCTCTCGAGGGTCGGTTTATAGATCGTGCTCACACTGTGTGTGCTCGCCATGGACGTGTCGTCATGTTTTAGTGCTAGCAAAACAACTGGCGTCGTCTCAAGTAATGCTGTTTCAAAGGCAGCGCGTCGCGCACCACAGCCGCGCCAATGCCCTGGCTTTAATACACGCAGCTGTGTGCGTGCTACGCACTGTGTTATAACATTCGACCTCGGGGGTGCTGGACCACGCACTGAACTTAAGCATATCATTAAGTGCAGGAAAAGAAACCAAATGGGATTCCCCCAGTAACGGCGAGTGAAGTGGGACGAGCTCAGCACCGAAGCCGGCGGTCGAGAGGCCGTCGTGCAATGTGGTGTTCGGGAGGTCTCTGTCCGCGTCCGGTGTCGGTCCAAGTCTCCTGGAAAGGAGTTC
Organism: Lepas anatifera; assembly: GCA_034440635.1. Lineage (NCBI taxonomy): Eukaryota > Metazoa > Arthropoda > Thecostraca > Lepadidae > Lepas > Lepas anatifera. Next base: position 303,961 of record JAOTON010000711.1, on the reverse strand, counting down.
CGTGGAGGGTGACAGGCCCGTGCGACCGATTGCCGCGCTCGCGGACGAGTCCTCCTTCGAGTCGGGTTGCTCGCTAATGCAGCCCTAAGCAGGTGGTAAGCTCCATCTAAAGCTAAATATAACCACGAGTCCGATAGTCAACAAGTACAGTGATGGAAAGTTGAAAAGTACTCTGAAGAGAGAGTCAAATAGCCCGTGAAGCTGCCAGTATGGGATTAAGCGCACGTGTGACGCGTGTCGTCGGACAAATAGGCGACTGCCGCAGCGTGCGGTCGGGGCGGCCGGCGGTGCGCAAGCATCGCGTCGCGTCGGCGCCGGCGCGCTGGACAGAACGCCTCCCTTTGTTCGGCATCGACAGGTCGGGGCTTCGTTGTCCGGTCTTATTGCCGGTCGCGATCTGCAGAGCCGTGCCGGGCCGGCGCCGCCTTCGGGCGCGCGCCGGTGCTCCGTGGAATGTGCGCTTCACGCGGCCACGGCCGGCCTGGTCTGCGGTGCAATGCGGCCGATTGGCGAACGACTGGGCGACGGCCAGCGCAAATCGACTCGCAAGAGTCGGCTCGGCCTTTGCGTCGTCACGTGCGGCCCGTCTTGAAACACGGACCAAGGAGTCTAACATGTGAGCGAGCGATTGAGATTGTCGAATCTCAGACGCGCAATGAAAGTGAAGTGTCGTCTGACGGCACGAGCGGAGATCCGTCGTCACTCGTGGCGGCGGCGCATCCGCGGGCCACGCCATCGGCTGGCTTGCTTTTCGGAGCACTGCTGAGGCGTGGACCTAGAGCCCACACGTTGGGACCCGAAAGATGGTGAACTATGCCTGGCCAGGATGAAGCCAGAGGAAACTCTGGTGGAGGTCCGCCGCGATTCTGACGTGCAAATCGATCGTCTGAGCTGGGTATAGGGGCGAAAGACCAATCGAACCATCTAGTAGCTGGTTCCGCCCGAAGTTTCCCTCAGGATAGCTGGCGCTCGTGTGATACGGAGTTTCATCCGGTAAAGCGAATGATCAGAGGAGCTGGGCTCCTTGCGAGCTCAACCTATTCTCAAACTTTCAATGGGTGAGACGTCTCGCTGGCTTCACTGCAGCGACGACTCTGAATCCGAGTGCCCAGTGGGCCACTTTTGGTAAGCAGAACTGGCGATGCGGGATGAACCGCATGTCGAGTTAAGGTGCCTAAGCGGACGCAAATCAGATACCATGAAAGGTGTTGATTGCTCACGACAGCAGGACGGTGGCCATGGAAGTCGGCATCCGCTAAGGAGTGTGTAACAACTCACCTGCCGAAGCAATCAGCCCTGAAAATGGATGGCGCTAAAGCGTTCCACCGATACTCGACCGTCGTCGGCAGGCGACGTGCATGCCACGTCTCAAGCCACGACGAGTAGGGCGGCGCGGTGGTGAGCGTTGAAGGCGTAGCCGCGAGGCTAGCTGGAGCCGCCATCGGTGCAGATCTTGGTGGT
>JAOTON010000711.1:295000-297500 GCA_034440635.1 Lepas anatifera | reverse complement strand
GCGGTAATTCCAGCTCCAGTAGCGTATATTAAAGCTGTTGCGGTTAAAAAGCTCGTAGTTGGATATCAGTGCGTTTCGGTTCGGCATGCCCGGTGCGTTATGGCGTCCGCGCGATGACGCCCGGGCTCCCAAATGTCGGCCCAGCGCATTCAATGGCGTCGGACACAGCAGCCGCCTTTCGGGGGGCCTGTTGGCGACCGGCGACGTTACCTTGAACAAATTAGAGTGCTCAAAGCAGGCTCTGAATGCCTGTATACATATTCATGGAATTGGAGAATACGTCCCTGGCTCGATTTGGTTGGTTTTGAGAGTCGAAGGGAAATGATTAATAGGGACTGACGGAGGCATTCGTATTGCGACGCGAGGGGTGAAATCCTGTGACCGTCGCACGACGAACTACTGCGAAAGCATTTGCCGAGAATGTTTTCATTAGTCAAGAACGAAAGTTAGAGGTTCGAAGGCGATCAGATACCGCCCTAGTTCTAACCGTAAACGATGTCGACCAGCAATCCGCAACGGTCACTACACGGACTGTGCGGGCAGCTTCCCCGGGGAAACCAGAGTTTTTGGACTCCGGGGGAAGTATGGTTGCAAAGCTGAAACTTAAAGGAATTGACGGAAGGGCACCACCAGGAGTGGAGCTTGCGGCTTAATTTGACTCAACACGGGACAACTCACCAGGCCCGGACACCGTAAGGATTGACAGACTGATAGCTCTCTCTTGATTCAGTGGGTGGTGGTGCATGGCCGTTCTTAGTTGGTGGAGTGATTTGTCTGGTTTATTCCGATAACGAACGAGACTCTGGCCTATTAAACTTGACGCTGTCAGTCTCTTGTGACTGCGGCGCGCTTCTTAGAGGGATCATCGGCGTCCCAGCCGAAGGAAAGGGAGCAATAACAGGTCTGTGATGCCCTTAGATGTTCTGGGCTGCACGCGTGTTACACTGAAGTGGTCAGCGCGCCGTTCAACGTCCCTCTCCGTGAGGAGCGGGCAAACGTTTGAACCCTTTTCGTGATGGGAATTGGGGGTTGCAATTGTCCCCCATGAACGAGGAATTCCAAGTAAGCGCAAGTCACTAGCTTGCGTTGATTAAGTCCCTGCCCTTTGTACACACCGCCCGTCGCTACTACCGATGGATGATTTGGTGAGGTCGCCTAGACTGGCTGCTGGCTTCGGCCGTGCGGCCGGAAAGACGCCCAAACTTGGTCGTCTAGAGGAAGTAAAAGTCGTAACAAGGTTTCCGTAGGTGAACCTGCGGAAGGATCATTCTCAGTACAATACCAATTGTTATTGTATTGTCAATGGCATTCGTATTGTGAAGCACATTCCGCGCTACGAAGACTGGGTGTCGGCCGGTCGTCACTGCGAGACATGTACCATACTGCCGTGCGAAGACTCCCCGACGTCGTCTTTGGCGTCGGAAAAGATTGCATTACTTGGAACATTTGAATAATAATTTAAAAAGAAGAACTCAAAGGACCTTTGCTCTCGGTCCTTAAAAAAAAAACATTGGGCTCCCATGGCAGCGGATCACTCGGCTCGTGGGTCGATGAAGACCGGGGTAAAACCCGAGACAGTTTGCGAATTGCAGGACACAAATGATCATCGACAGGTTGAACGCAAATGGCGGCTTCCGATTTCGGTCGGCAAGCTCAGTGCTCTCGAGGGTCGGTTTATAGATCGTGCTCACACTGTGTGTGCTCGCCATGGACGTGTCGTCATGTTTTAGTGCTAGCAAAACAACTGGCGTCGTCTCAAGTAATGCTGTTTCAAAGGCAGCGCGTCGCGCACCACAGCCGCGCCAATGCCCTGGCTTTAATACACGCAGCTGTGTGCGTGCTACGCACTGTGTTATAACATTCGACCTCGGGGGTGCTGGACCACGCACTGAACTTAAGCATATCATTAAGTGCAGGAAAAGAAACCAAATGGGATTCCCCCAGTAACGGCGAGTGAAGTGGGACGAGCTCAGCACCGAAGCCGGCGGTCGAGAGGCCGTCGTGCAATGTGGTGTTCGGGAGGTCTCTGTCCGCGTCCGGTGTCGGTCCAAGTCTCCTGGAAAGGAGTTCCGTGGAGGGTGACAGGCCCGTGCGACCGATTGCCGCGCTCGCGGACGAGTCCTCCTTCGAGTCGGGTTGCTCGCTAATGCAGCCCTAAGCAGGTGGTAAGCTCCATCTAAAGCTAAATATAACCACGAGTCCGATAGTCAACAAGTACAGTGATGGAAAGTTGAAAAGTACTCTGAAGAGAGAGTCAAATAGCCCGTGAAGCTGCCAGTATGGGATTAAGCGCACGTGTGACGCGTGTCGTCGGACAAATAGGCGACTGCCGCAGCGTGCGGTCGGGGCGGCCGGCGGTGCGCAAGCATCGCGTCGCGTCGGCGCCGGCGCGCTGGACAGAACGCCTCCCTTTGTTCGGCATCGACAGGTCGGGGCTTCGTTGTCCGGTCTTATTGCCGGTCGCGATCTGCAGAGCCGTGCCGGGCCGGCGCCGCCTTCG
>JAOTON010000711.1:285000-290000 GCA_034440635.1 Lepas anatifera | reverse complement strand
TTCTGCAGGCACCGGTAGGACAAATTTGACATTTTTGGCCTGGCCAATTCGCACAAAAGGGTGAATCAATCAGTGCTGTCATTCTAGCGCCCTAATAGCCGACATTGTTCGCCGGCCAGTGCGCGAGGCTGGGGGGCCCCGGCGACGGCGCCGAGTGATTGTGACAGCGCAGTAGAGCGCCTTTGCGCCGGCTCGTGTTGAGCCGTATAGCGCGAGGTGGCGCCACCACTGCATTTGTGACGCGCGGCGCGAGCCGCCTCAGCAAATTTGCTCGTTGGCCGTCAGATGTCGGGCCCGGCCCGACTGACGAGTGTGCCGAAGAGATCGCGTGCTGCAGTGCGCTGGTTTTTCGACGTACAGTGCGCGTGGGGCGCCGCCGCTGCAGGCGGCGCCCGGCGACTTGAAGCATTTCACTTTTGAAGCGAAATGTTAGATACCTGGTTGATCCTGCCAGTAGTGATATGCTTGTCTTAAAGATTAAGCCATGCATGTATCAGTACAAGCCAAACTAAGGTGAAACCGCGAATGGCTCATTAAATCAGTTATTATTTACTGGCCGAGACAGTGATACATGGATAACTGTGGTAATTCTAGAGCTAATACATGCAACCGAGCCCCAGTCCCGGCTCTCGGGCCGGGCGGGGCGCTTTTATTGGCTGAAAACCGATGATCGCCCTCGTGGCGGTCGTTATTCGATGAATCACAATAACATTGTGTGGATCGTATGGTCTTGTACCGACGACGCGCCTTTCAAATATCTGCCTTATCAGCTCTCGACGGTTTGCTAGTGGCTGACCGTGGCTCTGACGGGTAACGGGGAATCTGGGTTCGGTTCCGGAGAGGGAGCCTGAGAGATGGCTACCACATCTAAGGAAGGCAGCAGGCGCGTAACTTACCCACTCCCAGTTCAGGGAGGTAGTGACAATAAATACCTTACAGAGGTCTCGTTAACCGAGATCTCTCAAACGGAATGAGTACAACGTGAATCCTTTAACGAGGATCGACTGGAGGGCAAGCCTGGTGCCAGCAGCCGCGGTAATTCCAGCTCCAGTAGCGTATATTAAAGCTGTTGCGGTTAAAAAGCTCGTAGTTGGATATCAGTGCGTTTCGGTTCGGCATGCCCGGTGCGTTATGGCGTCCGCGCGATGACGCCCGGGCTCCCAAATGTCGGCCCAGCGCATTCAATGGCGTCGGACACAGCAGCCGCCTTTCGGGGGGCCTGTTGGCGACCGGCGACGTTACCTTGAACAAATTAGAGTGCTCAAAGCAGGCTCTGAATGCCTGTATACATATTCATGGAATTGGAGAATACGTCCCTGGCTCGATTTGGTTGGTTTTGAGAGTCGAAGGGAAATGATTAATAGGGACTGACGGAGGCATTCGTATTGCGACGCGAGGGGTGAAATCCTGTGACCGTCGCACGACGAACTACTGCGAAAGCATTTGCCGAGAATGTTTTCATTAGTCAAGAACGAAAGTTAGAGGTTCGAAGGCGATCAGATACCGCCCTAGTTCTAACCGTAAACGATGTCGACCAGCAATCCGCAACGGTCACTACACGGACTGTGCGGGCAGCTTCCCCGGGGAAACCAGAGTTTTTGGACTCCGGGGGAAGTATGGTTGCAAAGCTGAAACTTAAAGGAATTGACGGAAGGGCACCACCAGGAGTGGAGCTTGCGGCTTAATTTGACTCAACACGGGACAACTCACCAGGCCCGGACACCGTAAGGATTGACAGACTGATAGCTCTCTCTTGATTCAGTGGGTGGTGGTGCATGGCCGTTCTTAGTTGGTGGAGTGATTTGTCTGGTTTATTCCGATAACGAACGAGACTCTGGCCTATTAAACTTGACGCTGTCAGTCTCTTGTGACTGCGGCGCGCTTCTTAGAGGGATCATCGGCGTCCCAGCCGAAGGAAAGGGAGCAATAACAGGTCTGTGATGCCCTTAGATGTTCTGGGCTGCACGCGTGTTACACTGAAGTGGTCAGCGCGCCGTTCAACGTCCCTCTCCGTGAGGAGCGGGCAAACGTTTGAACCCTTTTCGTGATGGGAATTGGGGGTTGCAATTGTCCCCCATGAACGAGGAATTCCAAGTAAGCGCAAGTCACTAGCTTGCGTTGATTAAGTCCCTGCCCTTTGTACACACCGCCCGTCGCTACTACCGATGGATGATTTGGTGAGGTCGCCTAGACTGGCTGCTGGCTTCGGCCGTGCGGCCGGAAAGACGCCCAAACTTGGTCGTCTAGAGGAAGTAAAAGTCGTAACAAGGTTTCCGTAGGTGAACCTGCGGAAGGATCATTCTCAGTACAATACCAATTGTTATTGTATTGTCAATGGCATTCGTATTGTGAAGCACATTCCGCGCTACGAAGACTGGGTGTCGGCCGGTCGTCACTGCGAGACATGTACCATACTGCCGTGCGAAGACTCCCCGACGTCGTCTTTGGCGTCGGAAAAGATTGCATTACTTGGAACATTTGAATAATAATTTAAAAAGAAGAACTCAAAGGACCTTTGCTCTCGGTCCTTAAAAAAAAAACATTGGGCTCCCATGGCAGCGGATCACTCGGCTCGTGGGTCGATGAAGACCGGGGTAAAACCCGAGACAGTTTGCGAATTGCAGGACACAAATGATCATCGACAGGTTGAACGCAAATGGCGGCTTCCGATTTCGGTCGGCAAGCTCAGTGCTCTCGAGGGTCGGTTTATAGATCGTGCTCACACTGTGTGTGCTCGCCATGGACGTGTCGTCATGTTTTAGTGCTAGCAAAACAACTGGCGTCGTCTCAAGTAATGCTGTTTCAAAGGCAGCGCGTCGCGCACCACAGCCGCGCCAATGCCCTGGCTTTAATACACGCAGCTGTGTGCGTGCTACGCACTGTGTTATAACATTCGACCTCGGGGGTGCTGGACCACGCACTGAACTTAAGCATATCATTAAGTGCAGGAAAAGAAACCAAATGGGATTCCCCCAGTAACGGCGAGTGAAGTGGGACGAGCTCAGCACCGAAGCCGGCGGTCGAGAGGCCGTCGTGCAATGTGGTGTTCGGGAGGTCTCTGTCCGCGTCCGGTGTCGGTCCAAGTCTCCTGGAAAGGAGTTCCGTGGAGGGTGACAGGCCCGTGCGACCGATTGCCGCGCTCGCGGACGAGTCCTCCTTCGAGTCGGGTTGCTCGCTAATGCAGCCCTAAGCAGGTGGTAAGCTCCATCTAAAGCTAAATATAACCACGAGTCCGATAGTCAACAAGTACAGTGATGGAAAGTTGAAAAGTACTCTGAAGAGAGAGTCAAATAGCCCGTGAAGCTGCCAGTATGGGATTAAGCGCACGTGTGACGCGTGTCGTCGGACAAATAGGCGACTGCCGCAGCGTGCGGTCGGGGCGGCCGGCGGTGCGCAAGCATCGCGTCGCGTCGGCGCCGGCGCGCTGGACAGAACGCCTCCCTTTGTTCGGCATCGACAGGTCGGGGCTTCGTTGTCCGGTCTTATTGCCGGTCGCGATCTGCAGAGCCGTGCCGGGCCGGCGCCGCCTTCGGGCGCGCGCCGGTGCTCCGTGGAATGTGCGCTTCACGCGGCCACGGCCGGCCTGGTCTGCGGTGCAATGCGGCCGATTGGCGAACGACTGGGCGACGGCCAGCGCAAATCGACTCGCAAGAGTCGGCTCGGCCTTTGCGTCGTCACGTGCGGCCCGTCTTGAAACACGGACCAAGGAGTCTAACATGTGAGCGAGCGATTGAGATTGTCGAATCTCAGACGCGCAATGAAAGTGAAGTGTCGTCTGACGGCACGAGCGGAGATCCGTCGTCACTCGTGGCGGCGGCGCATCCGCGGGCCACGCCATCGGCTGGCTTGCTTTTCGGAGCACTGCTGAGGCGTGGACCTAGAGCCCACACGTTGGGACCCGAAAGATGGTGAACTATGCCTGGCCAGGATGAAGCCAGAGGAAACTCTGGTGGAGGTCCGCCGCGATTCTGACGTGCAAATCGATCGTCTGAGCTGGGTATAGGGGCGAAAGACCAATCGAACCATCTAGTAGCTGGTTCCGCCCGAAGTTTCCCTCAGGATAGCTGGCGCTCGTGTGATACGGAGTTTCATCCGGTAAAGCGAATGATCAGAGGAGCTGGGCTCCTTGCGAGCTCAACCTATTCTCAAACTTTCAATGGGTGAGACGTCTCGCTGGCTTCACTGCAGCGACGACTCTGAATCCGAGTGCCCAGTGGGCCACTTTTGGTAAGCAGAACTGGCGATGCGGGATGAACCGCATGTCGAGTTAAGGTGCCTAAGCGGACGCAAATCAGATACCATGAAAGGTGTTGATTGCTCACGACAGCAGGACGGTGGCCATGGAAGTCGGCATCCGCTAAGGAGTGTGTAACAACTCACCTGCCGAAGCAATCAGCCCTGAAAATGGATGGCGCTAAAGCGTTCCACCGATACTCGACCGTCGTCGGCAGGCGACGTGCATGCCACGTCTCAAGCCACGACGAGTAGGGCGGCGCGGTGGTGAGCGTTGAAGGCGTAGCCGCGAGGCTAGCTGGAGCCGCCATCGGTGCAGATCTTGGTGGTAGTAGCAAATACACAAGCAAGATCCTTGTGGACCGATGTGGAGAAGGGTTCCGCGCGAACAGTACTTGGACGTGGGTGAGTCGGCCCTAAGCCAACGGGTAATTCCCGCATCCCGTGTTTATCGCGTTTCTGAATCGAGCAACATGGGTTGATGGCGAAAGGGAATGCGGTCAATATTCCGCAACCGGACGCGGGCACAATGCTCACTCTGTGGGCACGTCGCGGCGACGCCAACAGACTCGGTCTCGCTGACCATGACCCGAGGTAGAGTTTTCTATTCTAGTTGAGGGTTCCGGCCGTGGAAGCTATTCGCTATGAGAAACGAGGGTCTTTCGGGACTCGCGCATGGATACCCGCAGAGCGGTGTGTACTTCACGCCGTCTCGTGCGTCATGGTCGGCCCTTGAAACACCGAGCGAGGGGACATGTTCAATGCCC
>JAOTON010000711.1:192500-280000 GCA_034440635.1 Lepas anatifera | reverse complement strand
TAATAAACATGTTATGAATCAATGCTGGAAATAACCACAGACAATCATTCATTTTTAATCCTGTTTTCTGAAAAGAACACACACAAACTCCCAAGGAAAACCGGTGTGAACATGACGCCCTGGCCATTGAATTGAACCAACAAGGCACCAAAAAGACCTCTCTGGTTATGGAATCCATCTGAATGAGACATAAAGCAATAAGAACCTACCCAAAGCATAGTGCACTGGTTTAAAAAAAACTGGTAAAACCAATTAGTTAAAAACGTCTGAGGGGAGCAAGAGCAGGGTCTAACAAAGCACTAGAACGATTCTCAGCCATCTAGCATCAACCGGGGTGGAAATACAGCACGTAAATAAAAGTGGACTGTTTGGTTCCAACTTCCAACTTTATGCGACACAAGGTTGAGTAGGCTTTTTCTCGAACGTAATGCAACAAAATAGTAAAAAAACATGTTCATAAGGTAAAAGAAAGGTCCAATGAAGCATTGGAGGCGTTATCAGCCATCTAGCATCAACCGGTGTGGAAATACAGCAAATTAGCAAAAGTGGACTGTTTGGTTCCGACTTCCAACTTTATGCGACATAAGGTTGAGTGGCCATTTTCTCGAACGTAGTGCAACCAAAGAGTAAAAAACATGTTTATAGTGCAAGAGCAAGATTTAAACTCTCGCTGGAGGGATTTTCAGCCCTCTGGCATCAACCGGTGTGGTGATACAGCAAGGTTCTGAAAGTGGACTGTTTGGTTCCGAAATCCAACTCTATGCGACATAAGTCAAGAAACAGTCCATGTGATTCTGCTACATAAGACCTAGTGCGCTTTTTCTCAAATCTAGTATATCTTATAAGTTAAAGAGGTGTGCATAAACCAAGGAAAAGGCCTAAAGAAGCACTGGTGTAAATATGAGCTTTCTAGCATCCACTGGAGTGGTGATACAGCAATCCGCCGAAAGTGGACTGTTTGGTTCCAAAATCCAACTCCATGCGACATAAGCCAAAAACAGTCCATGTGATCTTGCTACCTAACGTGAAAGTGCGATTTTTTTTCGACTCTGGTACAACCAAATAGTTAAAAACATGTTCATAGTGCAAGCAAAGGGTCTAAAGTAACACTGGAGGGATTCTGCACTTTTTCTGGCACTTATTTCATTCAACCCAGAACTGGTATTGTTTACCCTGTTAGTGAGTTTACCCGGATAAATTTCGATTTCTGCCCCGCAAAGTCCTGTGGGGGTATATGAGTTTGACATGAAGTCGAGTATAAAATAAAAAAAGAAATTTTTCCAGACGTTTGAAATTTAGAGTAATAGTAACAAGTACAGTCTTCCCACAAAAATTAGGGTCCCTATTCACAGATCTGGTGACAGGTTCCCTGTCACGGATTTTCCCGAATTTTGAAACTACTATAAAATCAGAGCTTGTTAATTTTTCGGCCTGATTTCTTTTGTGGTGTTCCACTGGCCCTAGAAGTTAATCTTCCTTGACTCTCATCTTTTTCTGAGCAGCACATCGCATAATATATGACTTTAACTTTTTGATAGGTTTTAAACCTCTTGAGTAGAGGTGGGACTTTTTTGGTCCCGCGGTCCCGGCGCCGGGACCAGGTTTGGTCCCGGCGGGACTAAAGCCGGGACCAAAGGCTAGACGCCGGGACTCTGCCGGGACCAGAGCCAGTCTGGATGAAGAAAAATTCATGATAATGGTTGCCACATTTCATCTAAAACTAAGAGATAAAATATAACTGTGACTTTCCAGCACATCATTGCCTCCTTGATGCAATATTCCAACTTTATGAGATGAGAAAAGTATCAATTCAACTAGATGCACACACAGCACGGAACACAGCTCTCACTAAGTTTCATTCTTTGGAAACAACATTTTCAGACGTAATTGCCATTCCTTCACTTAATTATAAAGCAACTCAGTGACACAACCGAAATATAACCCAAAAATGGTGGGTACTGGGGTCAAAATCACTTTGAATTGAAGAAAAAAACGTTTTTTGCATATAGATACTGGAAGGCATAAGAACCAAAGCTTGATTGAAAATGGAATTCTGGAATTAGCGATTGGAAATGGACGTCTCTAGCAACCCCGCTGTTTCAATTGCCTTCTCTCTCTAAGAAAATACTCAACAGTATTTCAAATTACCTACGTCTGTGCGTTATGTCGTGAATAAAACGTAAATGGCTTCAATTTCTTCAACAACATTCCACTACCGCACCACGCTTCGTTGTCGTAGACAGCAACAAGAAGAATAATAAAGATGAAAAAACAAGTGTGCGCCACTACTGTCTTTGAAAAAAATTCAACCAAGCAGAAGCACAAGCTTTAGTAGCATCAAGGCTAAAAAGTATTAAAAGCCAAGTGATAATTCAGTAAATTTTCTTATCTTACTTAAACGTGATGATGTGCCGCTGATGGGGTAATGTTTCATACCACAAATAGCTAAGGAAGTTATATTTTACAGTCATTTTCTATGGAAATATTTTTGGCCTTTCACTCCGTGAGTGGCTGTCAACATTATTTTGTAGTTTCCTCAAAAGATGGCACTCACTACGTGTTGGATCTTGATGTTTGGTATTGAATATATTTCTTTTAAGTAGTGAAATATTATTGAAATGTTACCGCTTGGCAACATGATAATGTATATGATAATGTATTTGGGTTTGTTTTTAGGCAGGTGACGATATGTTTTAGGCGTTATATTTTGCTGGTATTAATGTAATGGGCTGGGTAGGGAGAGGGTGTGCGAAAGTAAACTAAAGAAGCTGGGTTAGCTGTAAATAAACGGGGCCGGGGCCGGGGCCGGTTGGTATATGGACTCAGGACTCTTCAGCTCTGGTGTTCTCTGGTAAAAAATGGGTTTCTGAGTTCCAAATCCTGCAGTACTAATGCAGTCGCCAGCTGATTATTGCGTCCATAAGCATGGCGTGATGGCTTCAAACACGCAGAGGTGTAAAACTGGTAATCAACTGTAGTGATACATGTGCCTTCAGACTTGGAAAATTTCAGCCATTGTGAGGTAAGGGAATGTACATAATTATAAAACAGCAGGGACTTTATACCCTGTCTTGCCAAATATTTACCAGATCCTGCTTGGCCCACGGGTTTGCAGTTGACAATTTACACCACCAGCCCGCGTCGCAGTCGTCAGCTTATCGGCGCCGAGGCCAGCCGCGCGGCGCAGCCATTCAGGTGCCTCAGTTGGCCGGCAGGCGTGCGACGGGGAGGTTGCGCGTGGCTGCGCTGCGCGTCAATAAGACGCGGCGGTGAGGTGTGCGCGGGAAGTATGACTTGATATATTTTCAAAGCGAAGTGAAAAGCTGAAATTGGACGGAGGAAGCTACGCTTTGGCATTCGCGGAGCCTTCGTAGACGTCTGCACCAGCCCCAGCAAATAGTCACAGGTGACTTGCACGGAATGCCTAATATACAGGCCTTAAGTAAGTAAGTACAACACATACCATTATAATCATATACCTACTATTATAATCAGTTTCATGAATTACTGTCATATCAGTGTTCTGTGCGTTACTCTTTGACCGGATCAATTATGATTTGCTTTACTGCTGCCTAGCAAGCCCATCACTCTGTTTCCTTTTGTGTACCATATTTTCCACTTTGAGTGCTTGTAAAACTAGGTTTTGCATAAATAACGATCGTTCTAGGATGGTGATTCCACAGACCTAGTGCATCCAAGTTCTTGATCGTAGAACAACATTACATCTACAATATCACATATTTTTGGAATGCATAACTAATGCTTTCATTTGTTCTTAAATTCTGTTCATGCACAGCTTAGGTTACTGCAGCTGGGGTGTTGTCTTCTGAATCGTTTGCGATATTTAAATGAATCCAACTCTAAGAATGTCACCATTTTCTGCCGTGTTAGGGAATGAGTTACTGTGCCAAGATATCGGGGCCGTAAGTTCCGAATCGTTGTAGACAATTAACGCTTTAGGCTGGTTTAAAGGTACACCTGACTTGACCTGACCTGATCTAACCTAACCTAACCTAACGTAACCTAACCAAACCTAACCTAACCATAACCTAACCATAACCTAACCTAACCAAACCTAACCTAACCATAACCTAACCAAACCTAACCTAACCATAACCTAACCAAACCTAACCTAACCATAACCTAAACCTAACCAAACATAACCTAACCATAACCTAACCAAACCAAAACTAACCTAACCATAACCATAACCAAACCTAACCTAACCCGGTGCGTGACGTAGAGGTTTTTTATTCTGGAGTGTTTTATCCTTCTTATTCTCGCATGGTATCTGGTATCTTTAATAAACACTAGCGTTGCTGTGCTGTGAGGTGTTTGTCGTGTGCGACCTTTCTGTGGTAGTGAAAGGTCGCACACGATAAGATTGTGTCTTAAAATGGCCGTTAGATTGTGGTACGCAATTGCTCACCTTATTCTGTAATTAAAACCCCGACTTTTCCATAATTTAATGATGTATTTATAAATGAATGGGAGGCGCAAATACCGTTCTTAGTATCACGTCGTTCCCCATCACCGGATAAGTTTATATATTGAGAACAGTAGTTTGGCGCAGCTGCAAAATGAAGATTGCAGTGTAGGTATGTGGTCACAGGGCGCGCAAGTGCGGGACTTGAGAAGCATATGAAGACATCTCCAGCTACTCAATGGTCGATTCTGCAACTGCTGTTCCGTTCTGTCTAGGGTGGAATATAAACCGGCTCTTACAGGTGCGGAACAGTGTTTGCAAATCGACTCATCTTCGTCTCCTGCCCAGTGCCAAAGTCAGAAGCCTGATATTTATATAGGTTTGCGTAGAATACAACTACAAGGGTGTCTCTCTTAAGGGTTTTCCAAGATTTAACTTAGACTGATTGTGATAGTCTTTTTGTGTCGGCTTATATTTTCTGTTACTATATGTTTATCAAATCGTGGTGGTAGGGGTGAACCATCGTTTTCATGCCTTTTAGAATAATACATCAGTTTGGTGTGCTCCTCTCGTTTTCTCTGAGACACAGTCAGAAATTTAATGTCAAAACTGTTGCAATGAGTCTAGTCGTGTATAAAAAAAATCGTCAGTACATGTAGCCCTGCTGTCTAGCTACCCTAAACAGTTTTTGCTCGTGTTCAGCAATTGGCGAGTGGTGATAGTTAAAAGGCATCTTATGATGTATCCAGCCCATCAAACGTAGGTTCGATATTTGTTAAATGCACCCAGTCTCCTTATTCACACTCAAAACGTATAGTTTTCTTTGCAGGGGTTTAAGTGCTACATTCGGAATGGCAGAGCCGATTAAAGGAAACCAAAGGCAACTACTGAACTATGCTTGAGCAATCTCTCTCTGAGAGGGCTCCAAACAACCTTTGTTTTGTTCTTAAAACGCCAATGCATTGTACAACTTCACTTTAACCGCACATGTCCATGATTATTACATTTCCATGGGTGAACAAATAACGATTTTTTATCAACCTTCCTAACAGCTTTATTTGATAAGCACAACTCTCTGTTCCTTAATCCTGTGTTGCTTTTTGCATAATTCCTCATGAAAAACACTGTCATGCCTTTTGTCACATGTCAAGTGCAAAACTAAAGTGTCAAATTGGCCATGCGTGCTGTGGAGAATTAATTTTATGAATCCTCAACGTTGTTATTCTCTGCCCTTGGCTGATAAATCGTAGGTATATTTATCCACTGGAAGATTATGGATTACCAGGATAACTTAGATTGGCCAGTAGGCAGCTTCTTGCCTTTTCAGTGTTGAATTTGCAAACCCTGCTTCGGAGAGCATTGCCAGCTGATTGTGGAAAGTTGCTCATGATAGTAGGTAAATATTTATCAAAGTTATTGCTCTTACTTTATGTGAATTCATTTACATACCGATGCATGGGCGCAGCCAGACCTTTGGTATGGGGGCACACCAACTTTGAGGGGCACCCAGGAAGAAAATGGGGCACTTTTAAGGTAGCCAAAACCTTATTATATCTTTGTTTTCATCATTTTTTGGCACCTTTGTTCAATAAAAATGAAAATCAGGCATTGATAGAGAAGGAAAATTCTATTAAAACCAAAACAAAGCAAAAAATTATCACCCGAATGTCATGCAAGTAGCCAAAACACGGCTGTTTTGGATAGATTTAAGATAGATTTATTTTCAGGTCTGTGATATATGTTACCATGTTAAGATTTATTGCAAATTCATTTGTTATGCCCACTGTTTTCGTCGTGACGAGGGAGCCCAGATTGAACGCGGGTTAAGTTCCTGGCCTCCCACAATGGCCGTGGGAGGAGGAGTGGCATATTGTCTTGGGAAGAATACATTTTTTGCCCTTTTGCAATGTTAGAAGCTCAGCAAGCCATCAGCAACCACCCAAAAGTCTGTTCTGTAACTGCCATCTCGGTTTGTTCAGGGTGTTGTTTCAACTTGGTCGGACATTCGCGAGGTGGTGATTACTAATGGACTAATCTTCAAGTCTGGTTGTAATTTTGTATAAAATACAAGTCCAGTACACTGTAGCACCGTAAGCCATACCACTACGCAGTACTGTACAGGCCACTGGTTTTATAGAAATATGTTTCTATTTTAAATTGCGTGCTTGATTGCCCACCATCCACGTCACCCAGCATAAGAGTTTGCCTTTAGACGTGGCCTCGAGAGACCGAGGTCTTGATTGTTTCTGTCAGTCTCTGAATATTGCAAAAACGTGTGATATGCTGAGGCTGCATGGATTACTGTTGCACCAACTTAAAGGTGCTGTGGAGGTACTAAAGTAGAGCAGACATTATTATCTATTTTCAGGTGCAAATCCAGGATTACGGTTCCAGAGGAGGCTTTGACACACAGACCTGATAATTGGCAGTGGCAGAAGCATATGTATGGCGATATCTCGAGTGGCCAATTGCCGGTGCTGTAACTGCTGTCGCGTCCTGTCTAGAGTGTAATTTTACCATGCCCGGACAGGTACGAAACAGTGATTGCAAATCTTCATCTCCTAGCCACTCAAGAATTCTAGCCATAAATGTGCTTTAAGAGCCAATGTCTAGTATATTTTTTTCACTGTCGAAATGCTGTGAGTCTGCAATCCCAAGAAATGTTGTTTTACCAGTCCTTTCTTCAGTCCTAGAATTCCCAATAGAGAGCATAGTTGGTCAAGTAAAATATGGAGTTGTAAATTCCATGTTAGATTGCCTTACTCTGTTATTCGTGAGAAAACCACTAATTTACCTAGACGGGAACTGAGCTTCGTCTAGTTTTTTGTCCACGGGTTTTTGATGAATTTATCCCTGCTGCAAGCCGCCCCAGTAAACCATCTGGTTTGATCCCTCCCCAGTTACAATGTAACTGCCAGCTCTGTCTTCTTATAAACTGGAAAAACCGTTCGATTTTGCTCACGTATACCCTGGGACCCATCTGCAGGAAATATAGTATTGGGTAAACAGTAAAAAACTCTAAATAGTAAAACTCCAAACAGTAAAAACCATTCATATGGGAACCGGTTTTGACAGACATATCATACGGTCAGTTTTGTCATATCTAAGTCAAACTAAAACAAAGTCTTTGGCATAGTTCACACAAACAGAGAGAGCATGCAATGCGATTTAATCCCCCAGGGACGTCGTCAATTGCAGTGATGATATACACCTCATACTACCAAGTAGGGCGAGGGCAATACAACACTGTATGGCGCAACTACAGTCAATGATTCACAAACACACTAAGACCCTTGTGTTCTTAGGAAATCAAAGCTGAACCATGGTGCTGTGTGTTATTTGAGTTGAAAAATGCTGGGTTTCATAGATGTTTGGCAAGGCTGGTAGTATTTCTTTGGGAATTGTAGCCTTTATAAACACCTCGCGGTGCAGACTTGGATGGAGGGTAGTCAGCGGTTCAGATATAATATTAGGCCGTCAATATTTGGAAACACGAAGAAGAACATAGTTCTGTGCATGATTCGAAATTATAATGCTGGATTCCATAGATGTTTGGCTAATGGATATTGAAATACGTGGAGAGCATGGAGGTCCCTGCATATCATGACGTCATAACGTATCTGGATATCAAATTGTCGGAACTCTGCCCTCCCACCTCCAGAATTTTGGTGGGCAGAATACGACCTGATATGACCTGAGGTCACGAAAGGTCAGAAAGTGACCTTGCCGTATATCAAATGAAAGCCAGTGACAAGACAAACACGATGGTGTTTGTTTCACCGCTCTAGCTTAATTAGGTCAAAAGTTATTGCCAAAATACTGTTTTTGACCTCTGGTGACCTTGGATGACCTTGGAAAAGTCAAAGGGCAAATATGACCCCTGGGATCCGTGAAAGGGTGTCCAAAAACGTTGTTCTGAGCAGTCTGAGTATTTGCAATCATTTTTGTGGCTTTTATATCATGAAACAACTTTTCCCTATGCTTTTCCAATGGGAGAGGTCGCCTCGTGACCTGACCTCAGGGCACGAAATCGAAAAAATCCCGGATATACACCTTGTAGACCCTGGAGGGGTTATGAAGTGTAGGAAGTTTCAAATCGATCGACTTTGAAATGTAGCTCTTACAGAGCTCTAAAGTGAAGTGAGGTGACCTTGGTTGACCTCGTCTGGTGACCTAACCTTGCGTGACCCGGGGTAAAACATTTCAGGGATGATGGGAAAATGATGCAGTGAGAGGTAGAGCCCTCAACTGCGGTGCTGCACTTCGTCGTTTTTCTGCTATCCCGGAAAAACCTTATGGGGCCATCAATGGCCCCCGGTGGGGCGAGGGTTAATTTACCACTAGAAAGGATGCAAAGATTTGACTGTCTAAGGAGGAAATTAAGCAACTATGAGAGCGCCTAGAGAAGAACTGCTAATTGAAAACCCCTGCAAAGAAAACTATACGTTTTGAGTGTGAATAAGGAGACTGGGTGCATTTAACAAATAATGAACCTACGTTTGATGGGCTGGATACATCATAAGATGCCTTTTAACTATCCACCACTCACCAATTGCTGAACACGAGCAAAAACTGTTTAGGGTAGCTAGACAGCAGGGCTACATGTACTGACGATTTTTTTATACACGACTAGACTCATTGCAACAGTTTTGACATTAAATTTCTGACTGTGTCTCAGAGAAAACGAGAGGAGCACACCAAACTGATGTATTATTCTAAAAGGCATGAAAACGATGGTTCACCCCTACCGCCACGATTTGATAAACATATAGTAATAGAAAATATAAGCCGACACAAAAAAAGACTATCACAATCAGTCTAAGTTAAATCTTGGAAAACACTTAAGAGAGACACCCTTGTAGTTGTATTCTACGCAAACCTATATAAATATCAGGCTTCTGACTTTGGCACTGGGCAGGAGACGAAGATGAGTCGATTTGCAAACACTGTTCCGCACCTGTAAGAGCCGGTTTATATTCCACCCTAGACAGAACGGAACAGCAGTTGCAGAATCGACCATTGAGTAGCTGGAGATGTCTTCATATGCTTCTCAAGTCCCGCACTTGCGCGCCCTGTGCCCACATACCTACACTGCAATCTTCATTTTGCAGCTGCGCCAAACTACTGTTCTCAATATATAAACTTATCCGGTGATGGGGAACGACGCGATACTAAGAACGGTATTTGCGCCTCCCATACATTTATAAATAAATCATTAAATTATGGAAAAGTCGGGGGTTTAATTACAGAATAAGGTGAGCAATTGCGTACCACAATCTAACGGCCATTTTAAGACACAATCTTATCGTGTGCGACCTTTCACTACCACAGAAAGGTCGCACACGACAAACACCTCACAGTACAGCAACGCTAGTGTTTATTAAAGATACCAGATACCATGCGAGAATAAGAGGGATAAAACACTCCAGAATAAAAAACCTCTACGTCACGCACCGGGTTAGGTTAGGTTTGGTTATGGTTAGGTTAGTTTTGGTTTGGTTAGGTTATGGTTAGGTTATGTTTGGTTAGGTTAGGTTGTGGTTAGGTTAGGTTTGGTTAGGTTATGGTTAGGTTAGGTTTGGTTAGGTTATGGTTAGGTTAGGTTTGGTTAGGTTAGGTTATGGTTAGGTTAGGTTTGGTTAGGTTACGTTAGGTTAGGTTAGGTTAGATCAGGTCAGGTCAAGTCAGGTGTACCTTTAAACCAGCCTAAAGCGTTAATTGTCTACAACGATTCGGAGCTTACGGCCCCGATATCTTGGCACAGTAACTCATTCCTAACACGGCAGAAAATGGTGACATTCTTAGAGTTGGATTCATTTAAATATCGCAAACGATTCAGAAGACAACACCCCAGCTGCAGTAACCTAAGCTGTGCATGAACAGAATTTAAGAACAAATGAAAGCATTAGTTATGCATTCCAAAAATATGTGATATTGTAGATGTAATGTTGTTCTACGATCAAGAACTTGGATGCACTAGGTCTGTGGAATCACCATCCTAGAACGATCGTTATTTATGCAAAACCTAGTTTTACAAGCACTCAAAGTGGAAAATATGGTACACAAAAGGAAACAGAGTGATGGGCTTGCTAGGCAGTAGTAAAGCAAATCATAATTGATCCGGTCAAAGAGTAACGCACAGAACACTGATATGAGAGTAATTCATGAAACTGATTATAATAGTAGGTATATGATTATAATGGTATGTGTTGTACTTACTTACTTAAGGCCTGTATATTAGGCGTTCCGTGCAAGTCACCTGTGACTATTTGCTGGGGCTGGTGCAGACGTCTATGAAGGCTCCGCGAATGCCAAAGCGTAGCTTCCTCCGTCCAATTTCAGCTTTTCACTTCGCTTTGAAAATATATCAAGTCACACTTCCCGCGCACACCTCACCGCCGCGTCTTATTGACGCGCAGCGCAGCCACGCACAACCTCCCCGTCGCACGCCTGCCGGCCAACTGAGGCACCTGATTGGCTGCGCCGCGCGGCTGGCCTCGGCGCCGATAAGCTGACGACTGCGACGCGGGCTGGTGGTGTAAATTGTCAACTGCAAACCCGTGGGCCAAGCAGGATCTGGTAAATATTTGGCAAGACAGGGTATAAAGTCCCTGCTGTTTTATAATCATGTACATTCCCTTACCTCACAATGGCTGAAATTTTCCAAGTCTGAAGGCACATGTATCACTACAGTTGATTACCAGTTTTACACCTCTGCGTGTTTGAAGCCATCACGCCATGCTTATGGACGCAAAAACCAGCTGGCGACTGCATTAGTACTGCAGGATTTCGAACTCAGAAACCCAAGTCCATCCCAGAGAACACCAGAGCTGAAGAGTCCTGAGTCCATATACCAACCGGCCCCGGCCCCGGCCCCCTTTATCTAGAGCTAACCCAGCTCCTTTAGTTTACTTTCACACACCCTCTCCCTACCCAGCCCATTACATTAATACCAGCAAAATATAACGCGTAAAACATATCGCCACGTGCCTAAAAAGAAACCCAAATACATTATCATATACATCATCATGTTGTACAGCGGTAACATTTCAATAATATTTCACTACTTAATAGAAATATATTCAATACCAAACATCAAAATCCAACACGTAGTGAGTGCCAGGGCAGTTGAATAACGGGTACTTCAAAGTTTTGTACTCAAAGTGATCAGAATCATAGTTTAGTACCAGTTTTAGTATAGTATACTAGGAATATGCCAAAAATAATACTAGTTTAGTACATTGATATAAGGTAAACACAAGCGGTTGCAGCTGGTGACTGTGGTATTTGTTTGTACCCAAAACAGGATGGAGAAGCAGTGCATCACATATGCTATTCGAATTATTTTTCGTGTTGTTTTGTCATGTCGGTATTGAGCAGAGGTGCGATGTCGGCCAGTAGCGTACGCGACCAGTAAATTAATACGACTACGTAGCAGGCATAAGCGGATCCAGGGTCGCAGATCGGAGGGGCATGTTATGGGGGGGGCGCGATCCAGATCAAGGGGGCGGCACTTTTGGCCGACAAAACCTATCATGTGTATGTCAAATTCTATAGCGGCGCGCCGATTCTTGCATCGGGGGGAGGGGGTGCGGTGACATTTCAGGGGGCACCATCGACCCCACAGAGCACCGCCATGAACATTTGAGAGGACGCCGAGGGTTGATTCATTGTCCCTTTTATTAGGACAGGGGCGGATCTAGGCCATACGTTTGGGGAAGGCAATCTCAGGAAACATTGCGAACATGGTGTCGTTCCGATGACAATCGGCTGAAAGTGGGTACAATTCAGCCACTTTGGGGACCATGGCAGGGGCGGATGCAGAATTTTCTCAAAAAGAGGCTCGGTTTTCAATTGTAGGGGCCCCCGCTCGTGGTTTTCATTTTTCATACATTGGGCGTTAACCCTATTTCCGGCAGGGGGGCTAATATTGCCCCCCTTCAGGTTTTTCGAGAATATCTCCGAAACAGCTTGCGATAGAACTTTGAAACTTCCTGACTTTTCCTAAAACTAGTACAGGCAGGTTTTCTGAAATTTTCAAGATTATATATTTACCAGGGGCGGAGCTATGGCTGGGTTTTTGGGGAGGTTCTATCCACAAACCAAGTATTATCGTATGCGATGGGTTTTTTGTAAAAGGAAGCCGTCTCTGCTGATCCTGATACCAGTTATATGGTTTTATTATATCATTTTTTATGTGAGATGATAGTGCATTCACAATTGTCACTATTTGTATTCATCAGGGGCGGTTACAGCAGTTCAAAATGGGGGGAATGTTATCAAGAAGGACTAAACGTTAGTAAGTGAGAAGACTGCTTACAGCCGTGCCAGGGCGAATACAATTGGGTATATGAAAATTCAAAATAGTTATAACCCAATTCTAGATTACCAGAGGCGTGTCAAGTCACTACACATTTTCAAAATGTATATTCCCAGCCAGTATCACCGCCGCGACTCAATATCGTTGTATATTGAAAATGTGTTTCCAATCACCCCCACCCCCCCACGACGAGTCCTTGATCCGCCTATGTCACCCCCTTTCCCAGAGCTGCCATGGGAGGGTAAAAATTATCAGAAATTAAATTTCAACTAGTCGAGGGACTAATATACTCATGCATACCATTCGCATATTGTTGGTATGTATTTTACCCCACTGTTTTACCTTACTGCATCCGCCCCTGATGAGTTTTTCACTTTTTTTTCTCATTTATTTATGTGTCAAAGATGCCAAGCAGTATATGACGGCTTCTAATCCGCGTAACAAAAACTTTTTGGGTTGTATATATTTCCCCTCATAGTCCTGGTCCTGGAACTGCCATTGAATTTCGAATTTTTGCGTAACTCGAGTATATGAAAATTTTGGGTTAATTATTTGTAAATCTGAACTAGTTTTGTGAAAATCGTACAACAGAGACAAGGGTTATGGAAAATCTAAAAAATACACAAAAATTGTATATTTTGCACGACCTTCTCCTAAAAAATAAAAATTTTGAAATTTTCTTTTTTCAAAATGAAGTTTAGCAGCAGAGGAATCTATGGCACTTTGAATTTTCAAAAGATTACGAGGCCGGTTAGATTACGAGATCTTGGGGGGGCCGATATTGCCCCCCCCTTGCCGGAAATAGGGGTAGCCGGGAGCCTGACGGAAATAGGGTTAAAAGTGAATAAATCATCAGGGTGGTGTGTATTTAAACGTACTTATTAAATAAAGTTTGATACTTTTGGGGGACTCCAGGCCAGCTATTGGGACCCCGAGACCAGTATCCGTGGCGTTTGGGCTCCTCGAATTTACCTAAGAAACGCCCACTGAACATAAAGGAAGCCCCCTGCTTCATAGGCGGATCCAGAATTGCCAATCAGGGGAGGGGGCGCCATCCGTTCCGGGGGCACCATTTTTGAACGATAAAATCTATCAGGTGGGCGGAAAATTCTATCGGTAGGCGCCGATTTTCGCATCCTGGTGGGGATAGGAAGCGACATTTTAGGGGGCACAGTCGACCCCTCAGGGGGCGCCGTGACCATTTCAGGGGGCGCTGAGGGTCGATCGGGGGCACGTTTCCCCCTTGTCCCCCCTGGATCCGCCTATGCCCTGCGGAGGGCCTTTTGTCGTGCTCAAGGCCAGGCTAACGGTACGCGATCGCCCTCATCACCTACCATCCCCTTAGATCCACCCCTGGAACATGACGTATTTACTGCTGGATCCGCCTCTGCACTAGGCAAAAGCATCCCTTAGAGCTAAAAGCATGAAGGGCGCAAAGTTGCATGAATTTCAAGCGAATACATTGTGTTTTGCACATTCGGACTTTATGAAAAGTTTGGCCGCTTCTAGGATTCGAACCCACGCCTGAAAATGAAACCAAAACATGGGACTGGTTTTCACCGTCTAGCTCTCTGGTTAATGTCACGGCTGGCGGTTTTGACCCCGGAAATGAAAAAAATGTCCTGGCGTCCATTTGAACTGCTTTTCGTGAACCTGCGCGTGGTTTAAGATACCCTCCCGAGGCTCTAGATTGCAAGCTTTTAACATGTGTTCCCTATGGACTAGTCGAAAATGCCAGCCGTTTAGTAGGAAAAACTTTGAGCCCCCCCGGTGAGTGCCATCTTTTGAGGAAACTACAAAAAAATGTTGACAGCCACTCACGCAGTGAAAGGCCAAAAATATTTCCATAGAAAATGACTGTAAAATGTCATGGGGAGAGGGAAGACGGGACAGCCCTTCCAAATCTTGAAGAAGATATGTTGATTAAAGTTCAAGAGTGACAATGTTCGTTAAACCTCCCAGTGCAGAAGATGCAGATAATTTTTCCAAGACTGAGGAGAAGATAAGTGCATTTCTTTCAGTATTGCCAGGAGGATCTACTACTGATGCGAAAGAAGCAGGAAAAGCAGAGGACCCGCCATTAACATTTCCCGGACGTCAAAGAGGATATATCGAAGTGGAAGAAATCAGTCACACTTTGAATAAGATTAAGGACAATTTACTACAAAGGGAACAAGAAACAGGAAGGAGGAAGAGAGGACCAGCAGCCAACAGAACAACACCAACAAGAAAGCGGAGGAAAAAGTGTAGAAGCAGAACTGCCAGAGGCTGCAGGAATTCTGCGTGATGAGGATGCACAGAATGTTTGACACACTGAGGAGGAGGTTAGAATGACTCTGCCCATGTCTGGAGAAAGAGTGTCCAGTGAAATGGAAGAACCAACAAAAGTAAAGAAAGAGAAAAGTGAAGAAGAACAGCAAAACACGCATTGAAAAGCTTCAAAAAAGGCTCCTTTGGTGAAAAAATATGCTCCACTCTGCATATGGGGAGCAAGAAATGCGAGCAACCGTTCTGAATCTTGGGGAAGAGGTAGCCATTATTGAAGTGCAAGAATTTGAGAGGTCACTGGACCTCTCCGTCACGAGGATACACATTCTTCCGGACAGACTTAAAAAAGGGAGGCTCTGTTGTTTTCTGCAGCAATTCTAATCAGTGGGGCTCATAATCAAAATTTAACGGAGACCATCAGCGCAATCAGCGCCATTACAACACAGCACTATTGAAATAAAAGAGCCGATGTGTTTCTTCCGCACGATGGTGCACAAATATTTGAGTAGGATGAGGTAGAAACAATTGTGACACTCATAATGTCTCCGGAAACAGCTAACAAAGCGAAAAAACGAAGAAAACAAAATTTTCTACTGATTCTTCCCCCAACATTACGGAAAGCAAAACACATCGAAATAGAAGTCATCATTTGCAATACATACATACATACATACGTGTATTTCATTTGAACAACACATTCATCATCAAGAACAAATGTTTCGATTGGTGCAAAAGCGCATGGCGCTTAAATCAAGGCACCTCTCGACAGGAGTGCCCTAATCTGTGGCACAGTCGGACCGCCCGTCGGCCATGGCCGCTCGCCTCTCATTCCAGCAGGATACAAAGATGCCCTCAGCAGCGTCGGCGTTATCGGGATGAAGTGAAGGGCCTATCGACCCAAAAATCTTTTAGTATTGGATATAAATTTTAAAGTTTCTTTCGCTATTGCTAGGTTAATATTGTGTGCGTTTGTTTCTCCATGAAGCAAAATTTTGATTTTTTGATCGGCTGAAAAATGTGAAAAATCGGCTCCTATTATGAGGGAAATGTTCCGGTGGAGAACGTTTCTCTGTACTGCGTAGTTGGGGCAATGGGAAAGAAAATGTTTTGTGTTTTCGTTTACATGGCCGCAGCTACAGAACGGGGTATCTGATCGAAGGATTTGGTGAGCGTGGCCATTTAATTTTGACATATCGACTCTAAGCTGCGTCAAAAGAGAGTTTGGGATTTTCTTACCATACGTGTAGTATTCTGGAGGCTGTTTCGTAGATATATGTTCAAAAATGTATTTTTTAAAGGATTTATGCGATTGAAGGTCTCTTATGTGTTCTGGAAGCTCATTGTACAGTTTTATCGTGCTCGGTAAGAAGGAGTTTTTGAAGTTAGACGTTCTAGTCGCTAGCTCCGTTCTTTGGTTTAGGTTGCGTAATTCTCTATGAGTGGTGAGATTCCGATTGTGAGGAAGAACATTTTTTATATATTGGGGGATATCGTTATGGAACAGTTTGTGCAAAAACTGAAGTTTATGAATTTTACGTCGATTCTTTAAACTATTCCAACCTAGATCTGATCTTAATTTTTCTGTAGACGTTCTTGGTAATGTCCCAGTAACGAGCCTTGCCACCCCGTTTTGTAGCCTTTCGAGCCTTAGGCAATCCCCCGTTGTTAAAATTCCATCATATATTACATCACAGTAATCGAAATGAGGCATGATATATGTACTATAGATATGGTTCAGGATTGACCGTGGTAAGTATGGGGCCACTGGATAGAGGGGGCCTAGAGTAGTGTGCACTTTTTTGATAATATTGTTTATGTGTGAGTGAAATCTTAAGTCTTTTGAAAAGGTCATACCTAAATGCTTGTGCTCATTAACAATGGGGATAACTTGGCCGTCAAAAAATAGATTTGGAGCTCCTGCATCTTGCCTGTAAGTAAAGGTCTGTTGTATTGTTTTTGACGCATTGAAAGTAATTAACCAATTGTTTCCATACTCTTGAATTTGTACGAGATCGTTCTGGAGAGATCTTTGAACATCTTGAACATTTTCAGAAATGTGCTGAGCAAACAAACAAGTATCGTCGGCAAAAAACAAGATTTCGTTATTTACTTTAGTGGACAGATCGTTTAGGTAGAGGAGTGCAAGTAGGGGCCCTAAAACTGAGCCCTGAGGGCATCCTGCGTTTAGTGACTGTAGGGAAGATGTCGATTCGGTAACAATGACTCTCTGTCGTCTGCCTGTTAGGTATGAACGAAGCCAGTGGATAATGTTAGTCAGTCCGAATTCATGTTCGCATTTGTAGAGAAGTCCTGTGCGCCAGATTTTGTCGAAATAGCGAGAAATATCAAGGTACATAACTGTGATGTCTTTTCCTTTGTCTAGTGATTCGTAAAGAGTGTGCGTGAAGTAAAAAAGTTGAAGTTGTGTCCCATGTCCTGGTCTGTACCCGCTTTGTCGTTCAGTAAGGAGATTATTGTCAGTAATGTGTCGATAAATTTTCCTGAAAATAATTTTCTCGAAAACTTTGGACAAGCAGGACAGTAGGCTAATTGGTCGATAATTACTGACATCGGCAGTACTACCTTTATTTTTATAAATTGGTTTAACATTAGCCACCTTCCATGACTCCGGAAATTTACCTGCTTCAAGTGATTTATTAAAAAGCCTTGAGAGGGGATTTGATACTATAACTGCGGTGAGTTTTAGAAGTTTTACAGGTATTCCATCTGGGCCAGTAGATTTATTTTTACTCAAACCATTGAGAGTGTTAAGTACTTCCTGTTCACTTACTGATATATGTTCCAAATTGGGTGCTACAGAGTTTCGGGGTTGGTGGTGAATTGTTTTGCTGTCAGAATCTGGTAAATATGTTTGGGCTGCAAAGTAAGAATTTAGGAGCTCTGCTTTTTCACTATCATCTGTGACCAGTTGTTCATCAGAGTTTATTAAAGGAGGAATGCTAACCGTTTTTGAACTGCCGATCATTTTTCGAAGCGTTTGGTGATATTTGTGCAAGTTATGTTTTTCTTCCATAAGATAGGACGCCTGGTTACGGAGATGCTGGCTTTTTAATTGTCGTGTCATTTGAGTCACGTTATTTCTGCACCGTTTCCATGTCGCCCAGTCGTGTCGACAGCTCTGACAATATGCTGAGGAATTCATGTTTTTACAGGTATGACAAGATTTGGCTATTCTGAAAACCCGGTCCCGTTTTCGTATCATTCGTTTTAATGCAGCCGTCATCCAGGGTTTGTTATTGTGATTAAGTGTAATCTGTTTTTTGGGAATACAGTCGTGGGCTGCTCTAAGTAGGGTAGAAGTAAAGAGATTTGTGGCTATGTCTATGTCATTGTCAAGAATTTCGTCCCAATTAGTGGTTATCAATGTTTGCGTTAGTCTTTGAATGTCCATGTTACAGTAATCCCATACTTCCCTTTGTTTAGTGGGTGAATAAGGAACACATCCTCGAACAGATGCAAAAATTGGGAAATGATCCAGGTGGGAAAAAGAAGAGAGAATGCCACTTGAAGTTACCAGATTGCAATTCGAGACAAAGCAAAGGTCTCTTATATTCCGTGTTCCACCTTCTATGCGCGTCGGTTCAGAAATTAGCTGCGTTAGAGAGAGGGAATCAGCGATGAGTTTTAATTCTCGTTCAAAGGGTTTGATTGTGGAGTGGTTAGATAAGTTATTTTGCAAATACACGTTCCCAGCATTTAAATCTCCAATTACTATTATGTTTGAAGGGTCAAATTTTTTAGCATTGCTTACACTTTCTGTGAGATTAGACAGGAATTCTTGCAAACGATCCGTTTTCATATTAGGAGGTAAATATACTGCGCAAATTACTGTTGTGAAGTTACCAAATTTTAGTTTCGCCCAAATCCATTCCTCGTCGCCAATTTCTAGCTCTGGGAGTCGATTTACAGCAATTGAAGTACGACAGTACAGAGCCACGCCTCCACCTTTGCGGTTCCTGTGCCGCGTAAATGGCTGCTGGAAGTCGGAGATCCTGAAAAGACTGGGATGTACAGAGTTATCTAATTTAGTTTCAGAAAGAGCCAAGACTTGAACGTCATTATCCTCAACAAAATTTTCGAGTTCTTCCAATCTGCCTTCACTAGTTATGCTATTGATATTAATGTGAGCTACTTTAACATCTTCAATGATCTTAGGGCCTGGGTTTGTCTCTATCCCTCCGATTGTCAAAATATATATTAAATCTTGATACAAATTAAGCATCCACCAGCTATCTAGGTCCTGGCATAATTTTACTGAGTCAAAGTAGTTTATTTTGCGTTTTTTGTCCATCTGATTAATGATCCACGATAAGGCAGACGCCGACGCTGCAGCTGCGGGCTGCAATGGAAATCCGAGGCGAGCCGTCATGCCGAACATCATCCGTGCACACCGACTGGGCACCCGCCAACATACCATCATCTGTATGAGAACATTTAACAAGTAAATCAACGAATTGTGACTTTTAGTACCAACTGCAATCAAGGAATACACTGTTTCGCATGGAAATGTGAAAAACAAAGAAAAGAAGTTTAAGCACGTTACGCTACGTGGAATCTGCCTTTCCTATGCTCTGCCTTCAAAGCGAATAAGTTAGAACAAGAACAGTGATACAGACAAGCATCGACTTAAAAATTCCAGTATTGATCTAAAGCTCGGCTACATTTGCTAAAGTATACGTGTGAGGTAACATTTAATAACTTTTCATGACATTTCAGGCAAAATTTTATTAACTTAAATCGGAAAGCTGATCTTTATTCGACTTCTGATACTGCCGATCTCGTTTTGTTTACCACGCTTTAGTGCAAAATCCATCACAAGGCACAATCAAATACACAAGTGATCATCTTGCTAACACTTTGTATGACAAGTGCGACTAAAAAGCTAAACCTAGCAGAAATTCCTTAGACAAACAAGACATATGCACCTTGATTAGACATAATTCAAAGTTGCAAGAGAGTTCTGAGATAAATCACCAACTGTAGAAAAATGTTATTTTCCGAGTGTATCGCCGGCCTTCCTAGTACCACCTCGCGGCGCCCCTCACCCCGACTGGGTCACGGCGCCGCGCGGCGACCGCCCGCCCGCCCGGAGGCCTGGTGCGTCAGCTGTTGCAGGGGCGGTAGCAAGCATACAACAACACGATGTGAGCAGTGACCAGTGAGCAGTGACAATACAGCAGCAAGCAAGCAACGAGATGGAGACATGACCCGGTGACACTGGAACTTACATCAGCAGTCCACTGCTCCGTTCGTCCGCTTGCAGCCGCAGGCGATCCTCGGTCTGTAAAGGCGTATATCCAGGACTGGCGGGCTGGATCCGAGCCCCCGGACGGACGAGATCTGACGACGCTGGGTGGTCAGGTTGGGATGCGGCTGGCAGCCGCAGAGGCGGCACCAGCAGACGAAGTCAGGGGTGCAGGTGCAGAGTTTACAGTCGAGGCACTAGCGACCTCTGGACCTCGTAGGCCGGTTCCTGCGTCCACTCGTGGCCGCTGGCGATCTCGGAGTTGCAGGGGCGTTTCCAGGACTTGTGGTCCGGACTCGGCTGATACCTCCTGCCGGTTGAGACCTGGCGGCGCTGGGTAAGCTGCGGCTAGCTGACGCTCCCTGCTCCGCGGATGCAGAGGCGGTTCCACTCTTCGGCGATGGGGGCGCAGATACAGGGTTATCCGCTGAAACCGAAACCTCGGGAGTTTGGCGACCTCGGAGAGCCCCATCTGCCGCGTCAATGGCCGGGTGGTCTCCAACCAGCTGTCTCAGATCGGCAGCACTCTGGATTGTTTTGGTAGATCCTGACTGGGACACCCTAACCTTGGGCTTCCCTGCATCAGTCCAGGCAGCGTGCAGCCTGCCCTCTCGCTTCAGTTCGCGAGCGGCAAACATCAGTGCGCTATTATAGCACGTGAGGTTATCCGTGATGTAGGCCTCGCGAACCATGTCACGAGTTAACACGCGCATTGACGGGGGTCTGAGCCACCCTCGCATTGACGGGGGGGGGTACCCGCCCCCTAAGATCTCGAGAACCACGGTAGGTAGCGAAAAACGGTAAACGGCGTTGGGCTGCCCATCCACTTCTCCATCGAAAACATTTGAACCATTTTTTTGTCAGGTCACATTTAAGGTCACGAGAGGTCAAAACATGCCCGTCATAGGGATAACATGTAAAATTCAGTTTTTCGGGCATTACATCTGAACAAGTAAAGATAGAGCAAAACGACTTGAACTATATGAATCCTCTTAGCAAGCCGAATCGAATGATATATAATTTGACCTTGCTAGGTCAAATCAAGGATTTGACCTGACCTGAGGTCAGGTCAGGGCCAAATTATATAAAATGCATATCATTAGAACCGCAAAGCCCAGGCGAGTCTAATGCAGCTAAAATAAATGCTCTATCACCATCCGTTACTGAGTTATTCCGTAAAAACCATTTTTCCAATGTATTTCCAATGGAGAGGTCATGCGTCGTACCTGACCTTAGGTCATCGATATCAAAAATACCGGAACATATTTTAGAGGACTCGGTGGGGCCATTATGTGATATGAGTTTCAATAGGATAAGTTCACCCTGCTCCGACTTATGCTATCTTAAACTTTTTTGAGGTCGGGTCACTTGACCTGTACTCGTGACCTGACCTGAAATGACATAACCTTAAAATTTTCACAGAAGTTGTAAAAATGATGAGGGAAAAGGTATACCAAGTACGGCGGCGCTACGCGCCGCCGTTTTTCTGCTATCTCCGAAAAACCCGAGGGGGCGGGTACCCGCCCCCCGTCAATGCGCGTGTTAAGGCTGTATCACGAGGTAGCTCGATATCACGCAGGCCCTTGCGTTCCCTATACAACTCGTCCCGTTTGGTCCAAGTAACAAATCTCACTAGGATCTGACGTGGCTTACCGTTTTTCTGTCGCCCCAGCCGGTGGGCAGCGTCTATATCTTCTGCACGAAGGTTGACGCCCAGTACCCGGCCCAGCTCAATCACCAGGCCGGGGACTGACTCGTCTTGCTGCTCCTTAATGCCGCTGATGATCACGTTGTTCTTTCGGCTGTACTGCTCAAGCACGTTGAGTTTTATGTCCTGTTCTTCGATTGTGTCACGTAGCTCACGGATCTTGTCTTCGTACCGCTGAACGACCTCAGTCACAGCACGTAACACAGCCGGAGCCACAATCTGCTCTTCTATGGCCTTTAAGACCTCACTGTTTTTTAAGCTCTCTATCAGCGTTTTTGAGATGTCACTCGTTGCCATGGCAGGTGCCCAGCCAATGCACTAAACCTCTGGGTTTCCTATCACAATCGCCTCGATGTCACCGACAAACACCTCACAGCACTGCACTGGTGAGTCGGCGGGAGCGAGCGACCTGCGACCTGACCCGGGCGGTGACCGGTCGGCAACTGAACAAGCAATGTGAACAAGGTTAAGAGGAAAGTTATGTGGCTCTTCCAGAACTAGATAACAAGGAGCCCAATCTGACATCCAGGGAGCAGCCAACAAAACAAGCAAGACAACAGAAAATAAACCAGAATGAAGGAAAGCAGGAAGAAAGAGAAAGAAAAAACAGACAGAAAACGGACGAAAAGAGTAAGAAACAAAAGACAAAGGTCGTTTTGTTTCCCAGTGAAAAAAGGCACACACTCTTAGAAGGATTGAGAAAAGAATACGAACAACTCTGCCAGTGTTTCAGAAGGCCTGTTTGGTGAAGTGGAAGAAACTAAGAGAGAGAGAGAGAAAAAAATAGAAGACTACGAGAAAGAACAGGAAAAACGAGAGCTTATTGATCAATATGTACTGCACTCTCATTCTGGTTTAAGCAAAACATCGACAGCTTTACCAAATCTTGGAGAAGAAGATGTCATGATTGAAGAGAAGGACGCCACCTACAACAAGAAAGAAAGGACGATAACGAGCAGAGAAACTGATTAGGGGCAGAAAGGATTGCGGGCTACCCTTTAAAGAACATGCAGAACATGAAAATTATGCCTTGAGTGCAGGAAGTCAATAACAAAAAGAAAAGATTGAAAGGCTTCGAAAAAGCTCGAAATGAACACAAAGCCTAGAACAAGAAAGATACAGCGGGGACAACCCAAGACAAGTGGTTAAAACGCTAGATTTTAAACATAATGATAAAAATATAGATGAAATTTGGACCAGCACTACCCAAAAATACATTTAAAATCCAAAAAATGGAAAACTATTTGCTGCTCTAGTAGAACAGAGTGCTGGTTCCGGGGACAGCAGGCTCATGTCTCTTTACTGGCCGTCCACAATGCCCTACCAAAGTAACGCCCACAATAACGTAAAATTTGTAGTTCACCTCGTTTGTGTATTATACATTGGGTGCTTTCAGTGGGAAAGGTCACTGCATTGAGCCACTCTAAGAAGGCAATGTAACACTTCTCCGCTTTTAGGTGGTTACAAAGCCAGTCTTGAGAGGGAAAAGTGTTCGCAACCCTGAAAAAATCCTTGAAAGTACTATAACTCCGGAACTAATTAACAGAATTATCTGAAAATTAGTACAAAGCAAGAAGTTGACATGCCCTTTACGTTGATACTAAAGTCCGTAACATTTAACGAACTTATGTCACTTGGGAAAAAGTATCACGATCTAGACGCAAGGTATTGCATTGCATAGCAGATCCAATTTGTGATGGTAAGCAGATTACTCTGGCCTAAAAATCACTTGTCGTTATGAAATAAGGCAAATTAACTTTCCCAAAGAGGGAATTGTCATGGTGTGTTATACCCCCTATTACCCGAAATAGGACTAAGAATTGTCGGATATCCAAACTAAAAAAATCGATATCTTGCAAAACAAAGACACTGGAAAGTAGAAATTGGTCTTGAAAACCTAAAAAATTATACTTTTTTTAAATGAGGATTTTTAACAAATTAAATGCTGGGGATGTGAAAAACATGATCAAATCTATCGGCCAAGCTTTAAAACTTGACTTCTTCTTTCTTTTAACAACATGAAAAAGCAGATTCACTGGTCTTAAGCGGGAAAAGTGTGCCGGGAATCGGGTAAAAAAACGGGTAAGTTCGTGAACAGTGAAACATCTGTTAAGAAATGAACCAATACCAATACGGGCATAAAATTAACTGTCTGCGTTCCTTTGGTGATATTTTCAATGATACTACAGTTTCAGCGACCTGCAACACAAACCTAGCCTTACACAAGCGCAGTTACCTTTCCCACTCAAGAAATTGAAAACCAGCAAAACAAGGGAAGTCATGTATTATGTAATTGGCTGGTCAGAAAAGCATAAAAATCACGGTAGATTCACTACTAACCACAGTAAAGCAGCACAAAAGAAATCAAGCCAAAAAATTTCAATCTCCTATTTTATAGTCATTTGAAAAATGATTTGAAGGTGAAAATCTAACAAAATCAAGAGATTTTAAGCTAGGAAGCCGAAGTTTTGTGGGAAGGTTGTACTTGTTACTATTATTCATTTCTCTAAATTTCAAACGTCTAGAAATTTTTTTCTTTCGAAATTCATACTCGACTTCGTGTCAGACTCATATACCCCCACAGGACTTTGCGGGCCAGAAATGCAAACTCCTCGGCACATTGCCACCTCTGGGAAATAGGTGAAGGTTACTTTTCCCGCCCTGATTCCTTGCCAACGTCGGGTATTTGACAGCTACTTTGGCAGCTTAAGTGCGATGTTACATCGGCCGCCGGTGTCCATCTCACGTGTGACGTTTCCATCCTGGTTGTCCCAAGTTGGACAGCCTAGCAGCCATCCATCAGTTCATTGCCAGCTTAATAAATTTTGGCTGCTTTGGTGGTGCTTTTCCAACTCGAACTATAAGTGTTCTGTGTGAGGTGTGGTTTGATTATGATTGATTTCCTTAGATCCGTTCCGTCTCTCAGTTTCACACGCGTAAGGCTCTGTTACCTTAAAATAACTGTGTGGAAACGATTAATCCTTTATTTTATCATAATTATACATCTCGATCATCAGGTTCGCTTATTCTTCAAAGACATTCAAAACACCGAAGCACACACTCAAACAAATGCAAGATTATTTAGTGATCATTACAAAAATATTATATAATCAAACTCTTGACCTCTAAATCTTCTCTGGGTTGTTTATTATACAGAATGGGATAACTAATGTGAGAACATAGAAAACAACGTGCAAATATGAACATCATAGCATACTCTGAAATACCTCCAGGTGGCAGGTGCTTTTTTGCTTTCGGCAAACGTGTATATTTGATTCTTGCAAACATTGTGAATAATATACACATAAGATCTGACCACACTATACGAGTACAGAGTACCTTGCGACAGCTACAAGCTGATCTTGCCCAGCGCCATCATTTTTTTGAGGTACTTGTATTTGTTATATATCTGCTCTCCTGTTTTGCCCTCTAGGATCACCTTGGCATTTTCACCCGACATAAGCAGCTTGTGGTTGTAGCGCTCAGACTGCAGCATATCAGAGGCAGATCTCACCAGAAACTTCGTCTGAGCCGCTGTCCAGCTTACTCTGCTGCTTGGAGATACTGGCGCCTGCCGTTGCCTGGCAGCCCTTGGCCGTGGCTCCGTTATGGCGGGCTGGGAAGCAGTGTCTGGCGGGGTCGTTTGTGCAACAGGCTCTGAGTGCCTGGGCAGAGGAGGTTCAGAGGCAGCAGGACTGGGGATCCGTGAAGATATTGTCGGGCTGGAAACCCGCGAAGTAGGCGCCGAGGCAGGCCGCGAGATTGTCGGCGATGCTTCTGCTGTGCTATCTCCTGCGGCCGTCTGTCGCCGCCTGCCCTCGTCGAAGCTCTCGTCTGAGGAGGAAGCAGGAGCCTCGACGTGTTCAGTTCGAAATCGCTCCCGCTGCCTCAGAAGCGAGGCGACGCCAGCCAGCCGCTGTGTCTTCTCTCTGATACCGTGTACGTCATAGAATCTTGAAGCCGTCTTCACAGAATGCGCCATGGCCGCTGCCACGTTCCTGAGAGGAAAAAACATGTTATTTTTCACTGCCATGTAAATAAAAAGCTGCAGGAGTATACGAAAAACACACACATAAGGAAACAGTCGTTATAAGTGCCTAAGCAAGTGCGAATGCATAAGCCTTGCCAGTTGAAAATTAAACCATGTTCCTTTATAAATTGCAGGCAAGAACTATTTGGAAACGCACATCAACGTCGGCGGTGTGCACCCTAACTGATATTCCCAACGTTTCATAGTGCAAATTTGTATAAGGTTTGCGTCTTATTACTTGTGATAATAATATTTCAAACAATTTAGTGAAAGGCAGGTCTAAAAACGTGATGTAGGAGCACATTGAAAAACTACATCAATATACTTACTCTTGAGCCTCCGGGTCGTCCTGGGCCGTTCCCATTACTGCACCGAAACGCACACCTCGTGCCGTT
Source organism: Lepas anatifera (assembly GCA_034440635.1). Taxonomy (NCBI): domain Eukaryota; kingdom Metazoa; phylum Arthropoda; class Thecostraca; family Lepadidae; genus Lepas; species Lepas anatifera. The sequence continues at coordinate 253,587 of JAOTON010000711.1, read as the reverse complement.
AGACGCGGGCATGGCACCCCAGCCATGGCGCGGGCCCACACTGCCTTGAAGATTTTGCCGGCGTTCGATGCGTCCATAGCGTTGCCTCCCGTGGTGATGAACAACTGGGGAGTGAAGAGCCAGGTGTGAAACGAAAACACACAATGCGCACAATGAAGCCATGAATAGAATGAAGCCATCAAACGTTCGAAAAACGAACACTTTAATCTCTGCGACTGTGCGAGCCAGGAAAGGATGCTGTTTGACGCACTTGGCATCAGCATCCCTGACCCTTCCACTGGTAGCTGTCACGGTACTGTCCTTATGAGCATCACTTACCTTGCCAGTGTCTTCTTGACCCGTTTCCATGAGGGCTGGTCGCTCAGACTTTATGAAGGAGCATAGGCGCTTCCACTGGCTTTCAGGCACAGGAACGTCGAGAATGTGACTCCCACTCGTCTTAAAGGAATAATTTCGAATCAGTCGAATTCCGCGGCCATCGATGGTTGTTGGCTGTCGGCAAAAAAGAACGTGATCACTACCTGATGACTTTCGATGCGGAAAATAACGTTTTCAATTAGACAGAGAACGTGGAAACATTTCGGTTTTGATTTGTTTGGATTAGACCATACAGAATGTAAGGATTGTACTAGCTACCAAGACAATTACGTCTACATGGTTATAAAATTGTACCTTTACCTGCAGGACAGCCTGCACCTTGATGCCAGTGACATGTGACGGCCGTCCGGCGCAGCCAACAACCAGTGTTGTCATGAGGACATCCCGCACGTCCCGTGCCGTAGGTTTCAAAACCGGCTCTTCTGGTTCACTATTGATGACGTTAGCCAAGAGCTCCGACTGAAAAGAAAACCACTCGTGAGGTGCTAAGAACAAGAGCACTCACATTTGAGGTGGAATGCAACTCAACAAGCGTGACCTTACACATTTGACTTCACGTACCTCCATGAATCGCTGTTGTAGCTCAAGGCTGATAACGGCCTCGGCCTGCCTTTCGTGATGTCGCTGGACTTCCCAATCTTGCCGTTTCAAGGCGCTCCGCCAGTTGCTGATACGGTTTCGGACCATCTGTAGGGCAAACAATTCTTTTAATATTGCAATACCTGATACAGTCAAAAGATAATTCCTTCTGAAATTTTCGTTGGCCAAGGTAAACGGAAGAACATAGTTATTCAAACAATGGTGCGTGCATCGAAACACAATGGGTGGCATGATAAAGTAAGACCTATAGAACATCTGTTGACCATTTGAAATTTATACGGTGTTTGCGGGAGGAATTTTGTTTGCTCTTAAAAACTTACGTTCATCTTTGGCTCGAAGTCAGAGACGCCGAAGTCGGATAGTCTCATTTCTAGGTAGTTGATGAAAACGGCAAGTCTTCTAAGGTCCCCGCGCAGGGTGTTGGAGGCGCGGGTCCGCTGCTGTAGCTGCTGAATGAGCCAGCCGTCCGGCTTTTCGAGTTCGAGCTCAGGGCCTGTGAGCGCCTCCAGTATTTTTTCAGCCGTAACTGCTGTGAGATTTTCTTTTGGCAATATCTCAGGGATTAGGAGGTGAGCCTGTGGACCATAAAACATTAAATTAACCTCGAGCTGATACTATATATATATATATATATATATATATATATATATATATATATATATATATATATAAACAATGATTGCGGTTAAATCATGTAGCAGACGTGCATTCAAACTTAAAATGGTGATAAAATAACAACACACTTAATATCTGCTGGTAGAAAAATACATTTCTGGCTATTACCCAAGCCAGAGTTTCAGCTGATTAGACACAACTGTTTAAATCATCGCCTGTGCGCTACATTCGAACACACCGCATTCGGAAAATCGACAAACACTAGGCTTGATTCTTATAATTCAGTTGTTCTTACCGCCTTCAGGTGCTTCCTGGCCTTTTCCTGTGAGCAGGCCCCGCCCCGGATTGAGAGCAGGAATCTCCGGAAGTCGTCCAGCATGCCAGTCAGACCCATCGGAGGCGCAGCAGGTATGACCTCTCTTTGGCGGTTCAGCATTGCCTCGTTGAACTGTGGACAATGGAAATATATGTGTACTATAGCATGACCTTCTGGAAATTTTGCCTCAAGACGTTTCCAATTTTCACTCACTGCCCATTTGAAATAACTAATAATACGAATACCTATTGAAGCTGTTATCTAGTGAATTATGCCAACAAATAATTTCTTACCTCCTCAGAACCTCGAGGGAAGTGCCGTTCCAGATGGCGCCCGATATTGACGCAAATAGGCCCCGCAGGCGTCAGCGGTGCCGACGCCCACCGGGCACTGCCACCTGAGTCGCCGGCTGCAGTCCACTCCATGAGTCCGTCGTAAATACGCGCGGCGCAGCCTGGCGGCCTCCCTCACGGCGTTGCCTGCCACCTGTATGGAAAAGCAAGCACGCAATGTAGAGTATTCAAATTGCTTCGGTCAATTCCAGAGACATTTTCTATCCTTACAACGAACAAACATTAATGATTACAGCTTCATACATGGCATAGCACATGAGCTCACCATAGGCAATGTCAGATCTTTAACCAAAATATTGAGCAATAAATTTTCTTTGCAAATTCCGAGACTAAAATTATAATAAAAGAACGGTAAAGACATGATCATAGATGTTTTTTTTTATAAATTTTGTTCAAGTTGTTCCTGGTAAGGCTGCTGGAGCCGGAGTCTCACTAAAGTCATCAAGGGACTTGTCACGGAGACCCCGACCCCACCACCCGAATGAGCAACTCCCTCAATGGAGGGTTAATTTAGAAGCCAAAGTTTAACGTCCCACAAAGCACAGAGACGGCCGCCCCGCTCAGGTCACCCTCTCACCAGTCAGTTGCCAGCCGACCTGTACGTCGGGTAAACTATTGAGCGCCGGAGCGTCTCAGGGGAACCGATCCCAAGCCTGGACATGCACTGCCACTGCATGCTTCTGAGCAGCGGGCCGGAGCCCAACGCTCTACCAACTGAGCTACCGGGGCGGCAAAGATGATGTATAACATCATGCAGCATAATGAAAAATTGCAAAGACGCAACAGTTAGGTGTCATGGCATACCTCCGGGTGGCACTGACGTATGTGTCGAGGTAAGTCCAAGTACTTAGTCGTCCTGTGACAACGACCCAAATCACATGGGACTCTGGTACGTTTCCGGCTCGCAGGTTCTGTCCGCCTGATGTTGCTGAGCCGAGGCTGTCCGGGCCGACCCCGGGTAAAATCTGTCGGGCTCCGGATGCTGCAGGACTGCCGTGCCGGAGGAGCTGTTGGGGAATCTGAAGCATCGCTGCAGTCTTCCCAATCTGAAACGAAGTCAGGCTGAGCATCAGCTGAAGTGTGGAGGAAGTATATCACCCTTTTCTGTACGTCTAGTATGCCTTTAATTGATTTTGATACTTGAATCATAGCTTGCAAAAATTCGTTTTCCATGGATAACGCTTTTGTTGTTAGTCTACACTTTAATCCTGTTAATTTACAATTCATTTTACGTTTATCAAAACATCACTGAAACCATGCAGCGGAATTTACCAATATAACCACATTATATCTATGTTGCCTCTGCATTACCTCCCACACCTGGCGTCCAGCTTGGGTCCTGACGTTCTTCAGGCAACCGCGTTGCTGAAGGCTTGTCTGCAGGTAGCTCTGTTTCCCAGGTCACATCCTGGTCCTCCATGGCTTGCGATGTCAATGGTCCTTCTGCGAAAATAAGTTGCCTTATTGCAAAAGAATCACCAAAATATAACAGTCCCTTTTACTATATCTGATTAAGTTTACTTTCCAGAGACACATCCGATACGAAACTAAATTTTTTACAAAATTTAAAATATGCCATAGGTCAGTGAAGTAGCGCTCAATAATTCTCTGCACAAGTTTAGCATTGTTTCAACTTATTTATTATGCACTTACCATATGTCATGTAATCTGATTCATCGGACAGTTCCGGTGATTCGCCTCTGCTCTCCAGGTCTTCAAGCCGGTTCCATCGACTCGTCGGCGAAAGGTGATTCGGCCGTCACAGCAGCAGTCTCCGGGACATCGGGCGGCTCCGTGACTCCTGATGGCTCCAGGAACTCCTCTGGGAAGAACGGTTCTGGTGATGCAGCCGTCACAGCAGCAGTCTCCAGTACTTGGGGCGTCTCCATGACCCCCGGCAGGTCTACTGAGTCGTCTGGGATGGACGATAATGGTGATTTGGCCGCCACAGCACCAGTGTCCAGGACCTCAGGCGGCTCCATGACTCCTGACAGCTGCAGTGACTCTTCTGGATAAAGGAGTCCTTCTGATTCGATTGCCACAGCAGGGGTATTCAGGAAGTCTTGCGGTCCAGGCTCTATTTTCCTCTTCTTCCTTTGGGTCTCTTGCTGTCTGTGCTCGAAACGTTTAGACTTCTTGCTGCTGCTGCCTTTTTGTGAGAGACTGCCTTCGATGATTTTCCAAATTTCGTTCAAGTCCTCATCCGAATCTTCGGAACGTACCCTTTTCTTCTGCTTCTTTTGCCTTTTGCCTGCTGTATCTTGTTCTGTTCGAGTTGTCGTCTCCTGTATCGAGCCTACTTCTTCACTGGTTGTCTTTCTTCTTTTTTCTTCCTGTGTGTGACTTCCCGCACTTTAGTGTTGTCTTCGTCTTTTGCAGGACTTGGATTGGCTGTTTGCATTTTTTCTCTCCCATGATCGGAGAGGAATATATCTGGTTCACCAAGAAGTACGTCTTGCAGCCTTTCCAGGAGTGTTTTGATGTCCTTCCTTCTCTTTCTCTTTTCCTCTCTTGTAACTTCTTCCGTCTTAGCTCTTTTCAATCCTGCTTGCTTGTTCTGCTTCTTTTTTCTTTTTTCGTCCTCTTGTTGGTGGCTTCTGGCTCGTCAGGTAAAGCTTCTTCTTCAGCAGGTGTGGGAAGACTCACCAAGGTTTCCGGTTCACCCTCTTCAGAGTGCGCTTGTTCCCTTTCACCATGATGTATTATGTCCTCTGTAATATCAGAAGAAATCTGGAAATGAACCCTTTTCTTTTGCTTCTCCTGCTTTTTCCCTGCTGTATCCTGCATGTTGTCATCGGTGATATCGAGAGCAGTCCTGATGGCAGATTTTCTTTCTTTTCTAGCTTCTTTTTCTTCAGTAGCAGCTCTTGCTGGTGATACAGGAACAGTTGGACATATTTTCTGCGCAGCCTGTCGAAGCAACTGTTCACTGTCTTGCCCTTGAAGTAGATCGGTCCTTTCTATTTCAGCTTGCTTGGTTTGCTTCTTTTTTCTTTTTTTCCTGCTCTTGTTGCTAGCTTCTGGCACTTCAAGCAGGGCCTCTTCTTCAGCAGGTGTTGGAAGAATCGCCAAAATTTGAAACTCACTCTGTGTAGAGTACAGTTGATCCCTTTCACTGAGATATATTTTCTCATCTGTGACTTCAACAGTGACGGGTTCCTTGTTTTTCCTCTGTTTTTTCTTCTTTCTCTTTTTTCCCTTTTCTTCTGATTCAGCAGTGAATTCTTCTGCAGATACTTTAAGAGACGCACGTGATTCCCTCTCACTCTGTCCGAGAATTTCTTCATTGTCTTGTCTGAGAAGGACATGGGCCTTTTCTTTTCCTGCTTCTTTCTTCATCTGTTCTTTGTTTCTTTCCTGGTCGGTCACCTCCTGAGCTTCATCATGCAGTTTTTCTTCAGCAGTGGTTGGCAAAGCTGCTGTTTTTTGCTCTTCGACCTGCTCACTCTGTTCAGAAAGCAGTTTATCCTTTTCTCTGGGATGTATTTTCTCATCTGTGACTTCAGCTGTGATGGGTTCTTTGTTTTTTCTCCGTTTTTTCTTCTTTTTCCTCTTTCCTTCTTTTGATTCAGCACTGACTTCTTCTCCCGATACTTGAAGAGACGCACATGATTCCTTTTCACTCTGGCCGAGAATTTTTTCAACGTCTTCTCTGAGAATGACATGGGACTTCTCTTTTCCTGCTTCCTTCTTCATCCGTTCTTTTTTTCTTTCCTGGTCGGTCATCTCTTGCACTTCATCCTGGACTTTTTCCTCAGCAGCAGTTGGGAAAGCCGTTGTTGTTCCTTCTTCAACCTGCTCACTCTGTTCAGGGTGCAGTTGATCTTTTCACTGAGGTGCATTCCCTCATCTGTGACTTGGACAGTGACGGGTTCTTTGTTTTTTCTCTGCTTTTTCTTCTTTCTCGCTTCTTTCGATTCAGCACAAACTTCTTCTGCAGACACCTGAAGAGACTTACGTGATTCCTTCTCACTCTGTCCGAAAGTTCTTTCATTGTCGTGTCTGAGAAGCCCAGTGGTCTTTTCTTTTCCTGCCTCTTTCTTCATCCGTTCTTTTTTTCTTCCCTGGTCCGTCACCTCTTGCGCTTCATCCGCGACTTCTTCTTCAGCAGCAGTTGGGAAAGCCGCTGGTGTTCCTTCTTCAACTTGCCAAAAAAGCTTTATATCCTTCTCTTCATTCTCTCTGGCTTTTGGGGGCTTCCTGGTCGCTGGTAGCAGCTTCTTCCTCCTCGTCTTCTTCTTTTTCTTCTGGACTATCCGTTTTTCCAATTCAGCCGGGAGTCCTTCTGCTGGAGATACTTGAAGCCCCAATTGAACTTTCTTCTGACTTTCCTCAAGCAGCTGTACAGTCCTTTTCCTGCGAAGCTCCTTCTTTCTTCTGTCCCTGATCCTTGTCTTAGCCTTTATACTCTTCGTCTTCTGCCTCTTTCCAAAATCCCTGCTAAAAGCTTCCCAAAAGTCCATTGCTAATTATATAAAATGGAAAGGCACTCTACTGCTCTGTTGCAGCAGAGCGCATGTGCCACGCACGCCAGGCTGTTCAAGACTGCCGTAGAGAAAAAATCATCCGTGCCGGCCGTGCCGGATACACTGCCATTGGCTGCTCTAGGTGGATTTTGCAGCTCACTCGGTTAGTTGATCTCTCATTGGCCAACCTAAGCGGCAAAGGCATGTGCACCGAACCGCTCTAGGTGGGTTCTGTAGCTTGCCCGATTTGTGGATCTCCCATCGGCTGCTTTAAGCGGCAATGTGTGCTTGTACCGAACCACTCTATGCGGCACAGGTGCGACTCACCCGATTTGTTATGCTCCAGATTGTAGGCTTCCCCGGTTGACGGGTGTTTGTACCGAGCCACTCTATGCGGGAAGCGTACAACTTACCCAGCTTGCTATGCTTCAGATTGAAGTTTCAACCGGTTGACGGGCTCGCGTAAGCCTGCTAAAATTTAACCCGCGCCCCACCGTGGGTTTGGCGCCACCTTCGCCCCACCGGTGGGCAATTGATGGCTCTCGCTAACTCCGAAAATATGGGGGTTAGCACAAATCTGCAAAGTGTATTAGAAGGCTCGGGCAAATTCAGTACGAAAGTACTTGCATGTTTAAGCGCTCAGGTCAATGATTTGACCTCCAGAGGTCAAGCTAGGTCACGATAGGCTATTTTCACTCAAATACGCAGTGCTTAAGAAAACTTGCCATAACTCTTATGCCATTAGAGATATTGAGGTCTGGTTAAGTACAATTGATAATAAACTGCCAGACAGTTTTCTGTTATGCGTAAAGTAATGAGCCCCCGCCACTTTTTTTACCTCCAGAGATCACCTCGTGACCTCATAAGACCTGAGGTCACGAAAGTTCAGAAAGTAACTATGTTGTATATCAAATGAAAGCCAGTGACAAGACTTACACGATGGTGTTTGTTTCAGTGCTCTAGCCTAAATGGGCCAAAATTGATTGTCAAAATACTGTTTTTGACCCCTAGTGACCTTGGATGACCTCGGAGAAGTCGAAGGGCAAATATGACCACTAGGATCCGTGAAAGAGAGTTCAAGAACGCTTTTCTGAGGATTCTGAGCATTTTTAATCATTTTTTTACTTTAAGGTAAGAAGACAGCTTTTCCCCATGCTTTTTCAATGGGAGGGGTCGCCTCGTGACCTGCCCTCAGGTCACGAAATAAAAAATCCCAAATATACACCTTGTAGACCCTGGTGGGGTCATGAAGTGTGGGAAGTTTCAAATCGATCGATATTTTATGCCCTAATTGGCTAACGCTATGTCGGTTAATAATTCTTCAATATTGGCTATTTGTTTAAATTGGGAATATCTAGTTACGGCTGTGCGACATTGCGGTTTATTTTTTCCCAGTTTCTTCTCGTTTGCTGCTTCCTTTGGCTGCTAATTCATTGTAGAAAATGATTCTAAGGCTTGTGGCGGCCCTGTGTGATTTTTCTACCCTTGTTATATTTCTCCTTCCTAATTTATGCTCCGTATATTAATGTTTCTTGATGGTGACGATAATGGCGATTTTCGAAATAAAACCTCGCGACTTTTGGTCCCACACACTGCCAGACTTGTATGTCTCGAAACTGTTTTTCGTTTGGAAGTGTTCCTCCGCAGACAGATTTCTCACTGTTCACTGAATACAACCGACATTCAAGTCTGTTTGACTGCCTGAAAAGCGAGTTAGCGAAATTTTACAATAATGCATCGTGGTTTGAGAGCTGCCAAGTAGGTCCTAGCACTGCTATGTTGACAAGTATTCCGCAATTAATCCGTTGCCTCCTTCAAGATGATTCTATCGAAATCGAAAAACTTGTAAAATTAACGCTGCTTGGATCTTAACGATTCCCGTCTCGTATACTATAGTTTCCCGGTTCGACATTCACTCCCGAACAAGTCTTGTCTGCAGTAACACAAAACAAAACGTTTGAGATCTGTATTTTTTTGTACTAAAATATATAATCAAAAAATACGCTCATTAAAGCACTTTGATCCATTGGAAACCTCCACAATATACAACAAAGTCAAAACGTACGCTCATTGAAACACTTTGCAAACATCCACAATTTACAAAAAAATCAAAATATACACTCACTGGAACACTGATGACTTGCAAACATCCACAAGATATAATGATATGACTTGGCTGTGAAAGAATATGTTCTTGACTTGAATAACAGTTTCACGATTTAGGAACTCGTGATCTATCTTTTGCTACACTCCTCTTCACGTACTTATACTTATTATATATCTGTGACGGTGATTTCCTCCCAAGCGCCTCTCTGGCGCCTTCTGAGCCCATCAGGAGGCTGTAGGAGAACCGCCTGTCAGCTAGCACGCCAGTCATCGCCGCCTCCAGGAAGGTCGTCTCAGCTGCGGTCCAGGAGTCCCTGGTACTTGCCCCTGGAGACGGCGGCTGCGCAGGGTCGGCGGAGTCCGTTGTTGGCGGGGACGCTGTCGGGGCGCCGCTCCTGATGCGATGACAGGTGGCCAACGCCTCTCGGAACTGTGAAAAAGATGTATTTGTAGTACAATCAATGTCATTGGGAAAAACAACTTTGACACCAGCTTTGGGTTAACTACTGACCTCTTTCTGAACTACTAATATTCTTCCTATTACTGAACTACTGAACTCCTTGCTAATGCTGTCCTAAGTCATTGGGGATACTATTCTATGGATTATGTTATCACAACTGATTTCTCACCTCCGCCGACTCGCGGTTGAAGTGAGCCTGCATGTGCCGGCTGATATTGGTCACTACTGCTCCGCAGGCCAGCTCTGTTCCGGCTCCAAAGCTGCAGACGCGCAGGGGCCGTTTTGTGTCTTTGTGTCCGTTGTTCTGCTTGAAGGCGCGCCGCAGACGCCTGCCCTCTTTGACCGCGCTGCTAGCGATCTGTGGGAAACAGCATAAATTCAGCATGAATGCAAAAACAATTTGAGTATTGTAGAGGACATTCCATACGTTTGATCCAATGAAGTTTAGAAAAACATACGTTAGTGCATTTTGTAGCACAGATAGCACCACCAAACGTCAAAAATTTCGTCCAGTAAAAGGTAATATATTCATCCCATAAGGTATAGGAGTTTTATTAAGTAAAAAGCAGTATAAAAATATGCTTTAAGATCAGTAAGATTATATGGCTAGGAATAAAAACAGGATCAAAGATAAAAACGAAAAAAATATATTACCTCAGGATGGCACTTTCGGATATGCCGCGGCAGGTCGGCATAAAAATGCCTCCCTCGCAAGCGGCGAGGGTACACGGCACCCTCTTGCGCCGGCCGCCCTTTGGTGCCCGCTTCCGGGGGCAGCCAGGCCGTCCTTTCGTCGTAGGGCTGGTGCGGCTGCACGGTATGGGACGCACTGGAAGCTTTTCCACGGGTAGCAGAGGGCTGGACTGCCGGTGGTGGGCATGCCTCCGTCGGCTCGTGCTCGTCGGCTCGTCGGCTCGTCGGATCGTCGGCTTCCCCCTCCCGCAGAAGCCACGATAGCAGTGAAAACGGCGAGTCTGTGGAAATGAAAAATCCTATGAAATCATTCGGTAAAACACACAGCTTTACATCAAAATCTAACTGAACATTCAGACTTAGTCACTAGACATCCGGGACTGATTTCAATGTTTCAGGGCATTTGGGCAGCTGGGGTTTGGGGCTTATGACATCTTACAGTTAAATTCATGGCAATCAGGGTGAATTAGTTACGCTAATTCATTGCAAGTACACGCGAAGAGCAGTTGGTTCACATTAAATAACATTCTAAGGGAATCTCTATTCTCAAAAATAAGCCTTTGCATACCGGCCAGTTCGGCGTCATCGAATCCGGATGGACCGTCCTCGAAAAAGCCATCCAAAAGCTCTTGGGACCCGTCCATCATTTTTGCCTGCGAAGGACATCACTATGTTAGCAGGATACCACATCATTTTAAAACACCTTATGCGAATATGCATACAAATATAGCGTACATGTCAGCTATAGAAAGGTGAATTGATGTTTCAGATGGAAGAATCGTCAATCAAAGTTTTTTGCTGGTTATTAGTAAATTAAAGTCATTTGCTAGCTATTTATTGTGAAGACACAGGGATTTTTTGGAGTCAAATAAGATCAAGTTTGTCGTTAAAACAGCACAAAATAGTTCTGTGGCGGAAGTCAGGGAATCAAGTTATCACTGTTTGCTAGCAATCAAGATATAATTGCTGAGCCTGAATACCATAGCATTACCGTCTCACCCTACTGCTTCCTTAATGTCAATTAAATCCAAACGTCTCAGGGTCTGCCATGCCTGTTGACACGATATTGGCTGCTTTAAGCGGCAGGTTGCAGCTTCCCCGGTTTGAGTAGGTTCCATTGGCTGCCTAAGATGGCAATAGTAGTCTCGAGCTGGACGCGGCCTGCCGTTAGGCTGCAAATGGTACTTACCCCTATTTCCGATGGTAAAGTTGATGTTTAAGATGCAGTTTGCAGCTTAATCGGTTTTGAATGCTGCATTGGTTGCCTTAGCTGGCAACAATAGTCTAATGCTGCCGAACGTGCATCACACTACTTGTTATGCTGCATTTTGTAGCACACTCTGTTTTCGCTTTTTGGAACTGTAGCGACATTTTTTTCGATGTAGTGCATTTTTTTGCCTCACTCACTCTTTCTGTGTATATATGCGGATGTAATGTGCTGTGCCGATGCAGTCCTAAGTTCCTATTTTAGCTGCGTAGACGCCATCTGTTCCATTGGCTCGGTGAGGGAGGTAAACAGCACCCCCCTTGCCCAGGGTAGCAGGTGCTGCTCGCTGGAGGTAACAAATTGGTTCCCTCTGTTCCCAGTTCCAGCCGAGGCACCGTACTCGGCCCCTTTTTTTGAGTGCTCACATGATGTTGATGCAGCACTGAGTCCTAGGCCTCAGCTAAGATGGTGCCCCCGGAGCAACCGACTTTTTGGCCTCCGCCCGTGGGTTGGAGCATCTGGGATGCCATGGTTCACATGGTTCTGGCCGCTGAAGGCGGCGGTAAATGGGTCACAAGATAGTGATGATGTAGCGACATTTTTTCGATGTAGTGCATTTTTTTGCCTCGCTCACTCTTTCTGTGTATATATGCTGATGTAATGTGCTGTGCCGATGCAGTCCTAAGTTTCTATTTTAGCTGCGTAGACGCCATCTGTTCCATTGGCTCGGTGAGGAGGTAAACAGCACCCCCCTTTCAGGCTCAGCGCTGCGGATATGCCGCACGCTGGAGGTGACAAATTGGTTCCCCCTTGTTCCCAGTTCCAGCCGAGGTACCGTACTCGGTCCCCTTTTTGGGTGCTCACATGATGCTGATGCAGCACTGAGTCCCAGGCCTCAGCTAAGATAGCGCCCCTGGAACAACCGACTTTGGCCTCCACCCGTGGGTTGGAGCCTTTGGGATGCCATGGTTCACATGGTTCTGGCCGCTGAAGGCGGCGGTAAATGGGTCACAAGATAGTGGTAACCAGAGCAGGAGACCTGCACCCCTGCTCGGGGACAGCAGACGCGGGGAGGAGAGCCAATGAGGGCTCAGTAGAGAGGTGTCTGGATCCCAGAGGGGTAGGAGAAGAGAGACAGAGGACTCGTGGTGCGGAGGCCGTAGAGGAAGGAGGCTTGACTTCAGGGGGCACACGCCGGAGGGCAGGCTGGGAGGACGCGCCAGCGCTGACACAGCAGTCATGTGAGTACAAGAAACGATGAGCCGTTTCTTCAAAATTCAAAATTTATTTCCTCTCTCCCACCGAGCCAAATGACGTGCATTGTTCGAATTGTGAATATTGTCAAAATCAGGGCAAGGGAAGCAACTATGTGAATGTGTGCCGCCGCGGGCCCCTATGAGTCGGCAAGATTAGTCAGAAATGTGCCAAATTATGAAATTGTCTGGGAACGGGGGATAGTGGCGAAAAAGGAAAGATGATTCGACTCAAATTTGTTCCTTTGCCATTGTGTTGAAATAGTATTCCGCTGACGTGTTAATGGCCTGTCCAAATTATTACATGAATATAAGATGTGAACGTTTTTCTTTCTTCTAAATTGTCTACTGATTCGCGGATGCCGCTCAAAGTCTGGGACAAAGGACGAAATGAAATATAACGAGCTGAGCGGAATAGGGTCTAACCGAGGGTAATTTGTTGTATATAAATTTACAGAATGCCTGGACAGAGTTCTATGGTTCTTCCACAGAATAGCAGTTAACTACTTGCCATCTGTTCTAGTAAATCTGTCGGAATTTAAAAGGGTTCTTGGCTGGGGACGGAATTTTCGACGCCATGTTTTTTTTTTGTTCGTGGCCGGCATATTCGTATGTAAAGTAAATTTAGCCGACATGTACACAGAGGAATCCTCCGATGCTTTGGTTAGCTGAACATCACACTACATATTGGGTACGTTCGTTTCTCCTTATGAATGTTTTTTTCATGGGCGCCAAAACGCAGGCTAATCATGCAATTCAGACTACGTTTGCGGCTGGAGATTGGCTGCGACATTTGTGTGTGTCGAAATCCACTCAACTTAAGTTTTATCGGGCGACTTTTAGAGTAATCATCATTATGTACTTATCGAACGTCAGTGTATTCCCATAATTCTTGTTTGGGAACAGGGTCTCGTGGAATTATCACATTGTTTAAATTAGTATTTGCAAACCGTACCTGGATATTTCATGCTAGAATTAAATCGGTAGTTCAGACAAAAAGGGGCAATATAAATTAGCATCGAATCAGTATGAGTTATAAGGATTTGAGCAGGTGACAAGATGGCGCCTGTTACTAGAACCAGCTCTACGCGGCAACGCTGGATAGTGCTTCCGTTCTTATTGTACACAATTTCTGTTTTTAACGTTGTGAGGTTCGGACGTTATAGTATAAATAGAAGGTGATTAAAGGAAACATGTTCGTACACGCTTCTAAACTTTCTTAGGCCGAGGGTGTAATTTATTCCAGATTGTACTATGGCTATAAGTGACAAATTATGTGAACCAACTATTTCGTACGATTACGTTTCTCCTCTTGATTAATTTTTAGAGATGAACTTCAAGTTTAGCCGAAATTTTGGAAGGTTGATTAGTTTCTTCTCCATACCGGTGCACCGCAAAAACCGGAAAACCCAGTATGAAGCAGGGACGGCTCTGCGCTCCACACGTCCGCCAGTCGTCCAGTCGCGAGAAAAGCGGGTCACCCTCGTTTCTGTTGTAGATCGCCGCCGCTCTAAATAGCTGTTTGCGCATATTTGTGCGTCTCTCCCCCCCCCTTTCACGCGGGCACGGTCGTCGCAGAAGGGGAGCGGCCGAACTCGGTCGCTTCTGTTGTGACGCTTGTGTCCACGGGGCGGCGGCGCAGGTGGCGACAATAATTGTGGGATGAAACGTAGGCATTCTTTCTATATCTGCAGAGTAAGGATGAGCCACTTACTGGCATAGTTTAAAGGGGTGTTTCATAACCATGAATAATTTTGGCCAAAAAAGGAATTGTGAAGATGTTGTTGAGAAATCGTTTCGAGCCTAATTTGTCTCGCTCAAAGCCTCCTGGATCAAATGTCCGCACGACTATTAGTTTGAAAGTGAGTGCACAGGTCGGACCACCCTTCACATCCTGAAGGAGTCCTGCGAAATCACCCCATTTCGGCAATACAACAAATTCTATGTTTTTGATTCAGAACCCCGAACATGCAATAAAAATTTCAACTTGGGGAAGGGAATAAAGCGCCGCTTTCAGATCCGGCCGACTGACCGCGTCTTGGCGCCGGCCGCGTGACCGTCTCGCGCCTGCCAGATACCGTCGCCCGGCGCTCCGGGAGGGGTGTTTGTGCCCTCGGGCGACGTGCTCGCCATCCGCCCAGGCGGCTGGACAGAGCGGGTTCGCAGGGTGGCCTGTTTTGATCGAGTACACTGTCGGAGGAATGGAGACGGGGCGGCGGCGCAGGGTACGCGATTGGGGTAATTAGGCCTCGAATCGAGAGCGCAAGTTATCAACTGTAGAATCATATATTTTTCGGGTATGATTTCGACCTTAACGGATGTATTAGTGCCCGTGCGGTCACGCCACCAGTCCGTCGCGTGGGTCATCGGCAATTAGCGGAGTGCTCAGTCAGTCCACTTCGGGGGAGGATTAAACAAAGATGACAGCTGTGTCCAGGGTTAAGAATTTCGCGCTTATCCGGCATTTTCATTCATACAATATCGTACAATGCCTGAACCACAGGTTGGTTCCCTGGATAATGGGAAGGGATAGGATATATGCGTATAGGAATACCATCCGGAGAACGTCCAATTCAAATTTGCAACAAAAAAAACATGCGAACGGGGAGTCTGGCTGTCTAGGTCCAAACTTTGCCCGCCACAGTTTTTTTTTTTTTTGCTTGAGTAAGTTTTGAGGGAAACATTATTTTCGGTGACTGCATTTAAGGTAACCTTACAAGAAAATCAACCAGACATCTTCCACAGCCTGTAGGCACATTCGGTGATCACATCTGACGGGCTGGATTCGGAAACCTGATCGTTATTTTAGACGGTGATTTCTGTACGGTGCAATTATTTCCATACACTGATGAGCGAAACGTTCGAGCGAAACGTCAGCTGTTAATTCGAAATTGTAACTTAACGGAAATTATCTGTGTGTCCCACCCGAATGCTACTAAATTACCGAACTGTTAGGTGGATGCATAATCACTGGCGTGCACTGCAGTGGAAAATGCACGCGTAAACTTGACACCATCTTTTGAAGGGATCGGATAAAATTTTAATGACTTGTCCAGGCCTGGGCACATTAGACGGGAGGCCACTTAGATAGGATTTTAGTGAAGGCTGTCGCGAGCAGATAACGATGCTAGGACTAGATGAGAGGTATCAGCATTGAAGTTGCATAGCATGGACCAGGGCCGGGGTGGAAAGGATTTTTTTTTAAACAATTAACGGCGTATCCAATCACCTAATGATGTGAGCATGGCACCCAAATCTCCACGTCTAAGGGGACTTTTCGGCGGTCTCACCACGTCTCGAAAAAGGGGAGGTGAGGCTCTTCCGCCTCTGATCCAATACGAGCGCCAAAAAGGGGAATATATTTAATGGAGAGGCCGAACTTTCAACGCTTTCCGGCCTCAACAAGATTACGAAATTCTGCGGAGGGCGAAGCTTCCGGAAAGGTAGCTGTTTTTTTCAGAGTGTCCCACGAGGAGCATCCCCCACCGAAGGGTACGGGAGGGAAAAATTTACTAGCAACATTGTTGTGGGGCTGGCCATTAGGATGGGGAATGGATGAATGGTGATTGAAGGAGTGTGCGTGTTTGTTCGAATGGAGACACGGATGTGCTAGTTTAAGGCCGGTGGGCACCTTGGCCAGAGGTGCGCGGTGCTCTGTGGTAACTCATTTTAAAAAAGGGGGATAAACCCAGTGAACCCATGAAATACGACCCCGAAACGTCATCGAAGGGGCCATGCCATATTAGAGGTGGGTGGAGAGTCGAACAAAAACTAGTTAGAGCCCCTGAACAGACTGGCCGTCCCACTCTGTTCAGACATCAATTAAGGTCCAGGAGGTGACGACCGGACCGGGCGAAAAGCGCACCGTGCGCGAGGAAGAAGGGCTTAGAAGATTCCAGGAGCAGTGACGACTCTCGCTGACGGGCTGAAGACGGGCGACGGCACCTTCAGTCGGCGTCAAACACATCGGACGGGGAGGCCCCTACGGCGCTGCCGAGCCGGGGAGCCTCTCGATGCGACGACTGCCACAAAGAAGACGAAGAAGATAAGTCCGGAGGCCGGTGGGATGGCGTTCCCCACCGGACCGGTATGGGCTCCGGCCCATACTGGCGTAGCCGTCAGGCTATTCCGGTGAAGAGGATGATAAGTCCGGAGGCCGGTGGGATGGTGACTCCCACCGGACCGGTATGGGCTCCGGCCCATACTGGCGTAGCCGTCAGGCTATTCCGGTGAAGATGATGATAAGTCCGGAGGCCGGTGGGATGGTGATTCCCACCGGACCGGTATGGGCTCCGGCCCGTACTGGCGTAGCCGTCAGGCTATTCCGGTGAAGATGATGATAAGTCCGGAGGCCGGTGGGATGGTGATTCCCACCGGACCGGTATGGGCTCCGGCCCGTACTGGCGTAGCCGTCAGGCTATTCCGGTGAAGATGAAGATAAGTCCGGAGGCCGGTGGGATGGTGTTCCCCACCGGACCGGTACGGGTGGCAGCTCGTACTGGCGTAGCCGTCAGGCTATTCCGGTGAAGATGAATGAGGTGGAGGCCGGGGGAGTGACGACTACTCCCGGACCGGTATGGGTGGCGACCCATATTGGCGCAATCGACCGAGATTGTTCCCTCAAGAAAGACGAGTCGTAATGACGATTACACTCGATTGTTACGCATTTCATATTTTATAAGGGGGAAACACGGTCGGTCGCGTCGACGGAGATCGGCCGTGCAGCGGTAGGGCTCGACCGCAAATCTTATTTCCCTTTGGGTATCACGTCGACGGTAGGGCGGCCCTGGATCCCATCGCTATGCATACTATATCGATATACATATATAACGACGATGAGAAAAACCGAGAAAAGTATAACGATAATTAGTCAGCTGTGGCTATGCAATTTACCATGGGGTACATAGTAGCGGAGGGGATATTTTGCTATCGGGGACCCCCGATTGCCACCAATCCGGGCCTTTGCGATTGGGGAGAGCCTACGGAGGTGAGGAGCTCCCTATGTGCGATTGATGAGGCGTGCCCCGTAAGCTTAGCGGTGGAAATTGGCGTTTATTATTGTTTCGGACAGGGAGGAAGCTACGTATTAGCCATAAATTAAGGAGACATAGTCGGTCCCCGACACCGCTCCTATGCGGGTTAATTGGGAAGGAGCGCTCCGGGGCCGGCGGCACTAAGACGTTAATTTACGCAGATATTTATTTGGCCTGACGCGTATATTCTAAAATTACCAAAAGGGGGGTATACGCATGTTGGCTCATACATTGGGAGCTTATTTGGCTATGTGCATGAAATGGCTCATTGTTTGTTGTACCTGCGTGTCTTACGTGTCTCGCTAACGGTCCTGGAGGCGCGCCCAGCTCCTGACCGCATCGCCTGTCTCCCTAAAATATTCCGTAACGGGTGGTGGAGGGAATGGCTTCACAGAACAACACCGGTGCCAGGCCTGATCAAGAAGCGAAAAAAACCCGTTTCCCGAGAAACTCCCGTTACAATGACCAGAGCAGAGACCCGCACCCCTGCTCGGGGACAGCAGGCGCGGGGAGGAGAGCCAATGAGGGCTCGTGAGGGAGGTGTCTGGATCCCAGAGGGGTAGGAGAAGAGAGACAAGGACTCGTGGTGCGGAGGCCGTAGAGGAAGGAGGCTTGACTACAGGGGACACACGCCGGAGGGCAGGCTGGGAGGACGCGCCAGCGCTGACACAGCAGCCATGTGAGTACAAGAAACGATGAGCCGTTTCTTCAAAATTCAAAATTTATTTCCTCTCTTCCACCGAGCCAAAGGACATGCATCGTTTAAATTGTTAACATTGGGAAATCAGGGCAGGGGAGGACATTATGTGAGTGTATGCCGCGGCAGGCATCTGTGAGCCGGTAAGATTAGTTAGGAATGTGCCAAATTATGGAGTTGCTTGAGAATGAAGGAACAGTGGCGCCAAAATACTGATAACTCGACTCAAATTTTCCCCTTTGCTAGTGTACTAAATGATTCCGCTGACATGTGTAACTTGCCCGAGAAAAGTGTACAAATATAGGGTATGGAAAATCTGTCCAGATCGTCTTCTGATTCGCAGATACCGCTGAAAGTGTGGGACAAAGGACGAAATGAAATATAACGAGCTGAGCGGAATATGGTCTAACGGAGGGTAATTTGTTGTATATAAATTTATACAATGCCTGGACAGAGTTCTATGGTTCTTCCACAGAATAGCAGTTAACTACTTGCCATCTGTTCTAGTAAATCTGTCGGAATTTAAAAGGGTTCCTAGCTGGGGACGGAATTCTCGACGCCATGTTTTTTTCTTTGTTCGTGGCCGGCATATTCGTATGTAAAGTAAATTTAGCCGACATGTACACAGAGGAATCCTTCGATGCTTTGGTTAGCCGAACATCACACTACATATTGGGTACGTTCGTTTCTCCTTATGAATGTTTTTTTCATGGGCGCCAAAACGCAGGCTAATCATGCAATTCAGACTACGTTTGCGGCTGGAGATTGGCTGCGACATTTGTGTGTGTCGAAATCCACTCAACTTAAGTTTTATCGGGCGACTTTTAGAGTAATCATCATTATGTACTTATCGAACGTCAGTGTATTCCCATAATTCTTGTTTGGGAACAGGGTCTCGTGGAATTATTACATTGTTTAAATTAGTATTTGCAAACCGTACCGAGATATTTCATGCTAGAATTAAATCGGTAGTTTAGACAAAAAGGGGCAATATAAATTAGCCGATTCAGTATGAGTTACACGGATTTGAGCGGGTGACAAGATGGCGCCTGTTACTAGAACCAGCTCTATGCGGCAATGCTGGGTAGTGCTTCCGTTCTTATTGCAACAATTTATGTTTTTAACGTTGTGAGGTTCGGACGTTATAGTATAAATAGAAGGTGATTAAAGGAAACATGTTCGTACACGCTTCTAACCTTTCTTAGGCCGAGGGTGTAATTTATTCCTGATTGTACTATGGCTATTAGTGACAAATTTTGTGAACCAACTATTTTCGTACGAAAACGTTTCTCCTCTTGATTGATTTTTAGAGATGAACTTCAAGTTTAGCCGGAATTCTGAAAGGTTGATTAGTTTCTTCTCCATACCGGTGCACCGCAAAAACCGGAAAACCCAGTATGAAGCAGCAGGGACGGCTCTGCGCTCCCCACGTCTGCCAGTCGTCCAGTCGCGAGTAAAGCGGGTCACCCTCGTTTCTGTTGTAGATCGCCGCCGCTCTAAATGGCTGTTTGCGCATATTTGTGCGTCTCTCTCCCCCCTTTCACGCGGGCACGGTCGTCGCAGAAGGGGAGCGGTCGAACTCGGTCGCTTCTGTTGTGACGCTTGTGTCCACGGGCCGGCGGCGCAGGTGGCAACAATAATTGTGGGATGAAACGTAGGCATTCTTTCTATATCTGCAGAGTAAGGATGAGCCACTTACCGGCATAGTTTAAAGGGCAATTTCATAACCGTGAGTAATTTTGGCAAAAAAGGAATTGTGAAGGTGTTGTTGAGAAATCGTTTCCAGCCTAATTTTTCTCGCTCAGAGCCTCCTGGATTAAATGTCCGCTCGACTTTTAGTTTGAAAGTGAGTGCACAGGTCGGACCACCCTTCACATCCTGAAGGAGTCCTTCGAAATCACCCCATTTCGGCAATAAAACAAATTCTATGTTTTTGATTCAGAACCCCGAACATGCAATAAAAATTACAACTTGGGGAAGGGAATAAAGCCCCGCTTTTAGATCCGGCCGACTGACCGCGTCCTGGCGCCGGCCGCGTGACCGTTTCGCGCCTGCCAAAAACAGTCGCCCGGCGCTCCGGGAGGGGTGTTTGTGCCCTCGGGCGCCGTGCCCGCCATCCGCCCAGGCGGCTGGACAGAGCGGGTTCGCAGGGTGGCCTGTTTCGATCGAGTACACTGTCGGAGGAATGGAGACCGCCGCAGGGTACGCGATTGGGGTAATTAGGCCTCGAATCGAGGGCGCAAGTTATCAACTTTAGAATCATATATTTTTCGGGTATGATTTCGACCTTAACGGATGTATTAGTGCCCGTGCGGTCACGCCACCAGTCCGTCGCGTGGTTCATCTGCAATTAGCGGAGTGCTCAGTCAGTCCACTTCGGGGAGGATTCAACCAAGATGACAGCTGTGTCCAGGGTTAGGAATTTCGCGCTTACCCGGCATTTTCATTGATACAATATCGTACAATGCCTGAACCACAGATTGGTTCCCTGGATAATGAAAAGGGATAGGTATATGCGTATAGGAGTACCATCCAGAGAACGTCGAATTCAAATTTGCAACACAAAAAAAACATGCGAACGGGGAGTCTGGCTGTCTAGGTCCAAACTTTGCCCGCCACTGTTTTTTTTTTGCTTGAATAAGTTTTGAGGGAGACATTATTTTCGGTGACTGTATTTAAGGTAACGTTTCAAGAAAATCAACCAGACATCTTCCACAGCCTGTAGTCACTTTCGGTGACCACATCTGACGGGCTGGATTCGGAAACCTGATCGTTGTTTTAGACGGTGATTTCTGTACGATGCAATTATTTCAATACACTGATGAGGGTAAGTTTAAGCGAAACGTCAGCTGTTAATTCGAAATTGTAACTTAACGGAAATTATCTGTGTGTCCCACCCGAATGCTACTAAATTACCGAACTGTTAGATGGATGCATAATCATTGGCGCGCACTGCAGTGGAAAATGTCCGCGTAAACTTGACACCATCTTTTGAAGGGATCGGATAAAATTTTAATGACTTGTCCAGGCCTGGGCACATTAGACGTGAGGCCACTTAGATAGGATTTTAGTGAAGGCTATCGCGAGCAGATAACGATGCTAGGACTAGGTGAGAGGTATCAGCATTGAAGTTGCATAGCATGGACCAGGGCCGGGGTGGAAAGGATTTTTCTAAAACAATTAACGGCGTATCCAATCACCTAATGATGTGAGCATGGCACCCAAATCTCCACGTCTAAGGTGGCTTTTCGGCGGTCTTGCCACGTCTCGAAAAAGGAGAGGTGGGGCTCTTCCGCCTCTGATCCAAATCCGAGCGCCAAAAAGGGGAATACATATAATGGAGAGGCCGAACTTTCAACGCTTTCTGGCCTCGACAAGGTTACGAAATTCTGCGGAGGGCGAAGCTCCCGGAAAGGTAGCTGTTTTTTCAGAGTGTCCCACGAGGAGCATCCCCCACCGAAGGGTACGGGAGGGAAAAATTTACTAGCAACATTGTTGTGAGGCTGGCCATTAGGATGGGGAATGGATGAATGGTGATTGAAGGAGTGTGCGTGTTTGTTCGAATGGAGACACGGATGTGCTAGTTTAAGGCCGGTGGGCACCTTGGCCAGAGGTGCGTGGTGCTCTGTGGTAACTCATTTCAAAAAAGGGGGATAAACCCAGTGAACCCATGAAATACGACCCCGAAACGTCATCCAAGGGGCCATGCCATATTAGAGGTGAGTGGAGAGTCGAACAAAAACTAGTTAGAGCCCCTGAACAGACTGGCCGTCCCACTCTGTTCAGACATCAATTAAGGTCCAGGAGGTGACGACCGGACCGGGCGAAAAGCGCACCGTGCGCGATGAAGAAGAGCTTAGAAGATTCCAGGAGCAGTGACGACTCTCGCTGATGGGCTGAAGACGGGCGACGGCACCTTCAGTCGGCGTCAAGCACATCGGACGGGGAGGCCCCTACGGCGCTGCCGAGCCGGGGAGCCTCTCGATGTGACGACTGCCACAAAGAAGACGAAGAAGATAAGTCCGGAGGCCGGTGGGATGATGTTCCCCACCGGACCGGTATGGGCTCCGGCCCGTACTGGCGTAGCCGTCAGGCTATTCCGGTGAAGATGAAGATAAGTCCGGAGGCCGGTGGGATGGTGTTCCCCACCGGACCGGTACGGGTGGCAGCTCGTACTGGCGTAGCCGTCAGGCTATTCCGGTGAAGATGAATGAGGTGGAGGCCGGGGGAGTGACGACTACTCCCGGACCGGTATGGGTGGCGACCCATATTGGCGCAGTCGACCGAGGCTGTTCCCTCAATAAAGACGAGTCGTAATGACGATTACACTCGATTGTTACGCATTTTATATTTTATAAGGGGGGAACACGGTCGGTCGCATCGACGGAGATCGGCCGTGCAGCGGTAGGGCTCGACCGCAAATCCTATTTCTCTTTGGGTATCACGTCGACGGTAGGGCGGCCCTGGATCCCATCGCTATGCATACTATATCGATATATATAACGATGATGAGAAAATCCGAGAGAAGTATAACGATAATTAGACGGCTATGGCTATGCAGTTAATCTTGGGGCGCATATTAGTGGACGGGATATTTTAACGTCGGGGACCTCTGATTACCATCAATCGGGCCCTTATGACTGGGAAAAGCTAACGGAGGCGGAGAGTTTCCTACGTGCGATTGTTGAGGCGTGCCCCGTAAGGCTTAGGGAATGGGAACTTGCGTTTATTATTGTTTCGGACAGGGAGGAAGCTACGTATTATTCATAGATTAAGGAGACATAGTCGGTCCCCGACACCGCTCCTATGCGGGTTAGTTGGGAAGGAGCGCTCCGGGGCCGGCGGCACTAAGATGTTAATTTACGCAGATATTTATTTGGCCTAACGCGAATATTCAAAAATCGCCAAAAAGGGGGGGTATACGCATGTTGGCTCATACATTGGGAGCTTATTTGGCTATGTGCATGAAATGCTCATTGTTTGTTGTATCTGCGTGTCTTATGTGTCTCGCTAACGGTCCTGGAGGCCCGCCCAGCTCCTGACCGCATCGCCTGTTTCCCTATATTCCGTAACGGGTGGTGGAGGAAATGGCCGCACAGAACAACCCCGGTGCCAGGCCCCCAACAAGAAGCGAAAAACCCCGTTTCCCGAGAAACCCCCGTTACAGAACTTTCGAGCGACTGGTATTTCAAACGAATAATATCAGAATGATCACAGCTCCGCCCACGGAAGGGCAAATATGAGCAGGCCATATATAATCGGGCTGAATATACCTAAGGTCGAATAAAAAACAACTCGCCACACCGAGTGAACGACTTACCTCCAATTTAAATGGTTACATTGAAAGAAAAATCCAGTATAAGCTAAATTTACTATGACGGAAACATTTCCATATTTATTTAAGTGAAAAGCTTGTAGAATTCAAATGATGTAAGCCGTTTTGAGCTTGCAGTATGGCTTAGATGGTAATGTAACAGTATTTTGCGAATATTGCTATCATCATATATCATAAAAATATGTCAGCTGGTAAACTAATATTCACGGATTCGTAATCCCAGCTCACAATAACCCTGAACGCAAAGTAGCATAAAACCCCCAAATGGTGTCACCTCGTTTTCCCACAGTTGTAAACCCTTATGAAATTTACTAGCCTGTTGGTATTTCCACTGAATTGGCCAGAGCAAAATGGCACAGGCGGTAGGGCTTACTCCTATTTTTATTGACTGTAGTATATATTATGCTAAGCTTTGTGTAGCATTTCATTGGGAATTAACTGGAAAAATGTATAACTGCGAAGCTGTTCACCGTCATAATGGCTTTCAGTGTTTTGTATCACAGGCATCTAATTATGATCAGCTTCAAAATCGTTAGATAAGTATCTACCTAATCTTATTTTAGTTTCTTGTGTGATTGAAATAGAATGGGCTCATTTTCAGTAAATACTGGATAGATGAAGCTGAAAATCCTCCAACCGTTTATTCTTACCACGATCTTGACCATAAAGTTGAGTTTTTGAGCATCTGACCTCTCAAAGGTCATATCAGGTCGCGGGAGCAGAGAGTGATTGTTTTGCCAATAACTCCTCACTGAGTTGAGATAAAGCTCCCATTTTGCTTGCATTGTGCTTATATTGTCACGGGGAGTCGATTGATATGTAACATGACCATACCAGGTCACTCTGTGACCATGATCTAGGTCGAGGTCAGGTCATTTTGACTATTTGAAAAAACAAGGTCATATTATACATATTTCGATTTGCCGCGATGAGAGAAATCCAATGATGCATAAACATTTGATCTAGCTTCTCTTGGGGAAGATTTAGAGAGGGAAACGTACACTGCTCTGTTGTAAGCCTATGGAGCCTTCTTTGACATATGCTAACCTCAATATTGACCTGACATAAACATTCTGCTTATAAAATCTCTTCGTCTTGTCAAGAGCTTTCGAACGCTGCCCATAATTTTCCTTTAGCTTTCGTGGGGAACGAAATACGGAGGGGGCGAAAAACGCCCCCAGTGGGGCGCGTCATGCAAGAGACCCCAGCGGGGCGCGTGTTACACCTGATGATGGTCCATGACCGAAACGTCGTGTTTTACCTTTCCCTGACTTTCATTTCCCTTTTATTCAGGTCCGCACTGTTCTTGAGGCTTCTTTTGTGGTTTTAGTATATAATTTGAATTTTGGTTCACATGTAAAATTTGTGTTTACGCACGAAATCTTAGTTTTTCGACGGAGTTTGCATCTTTGTTGTCAGCGTCTTAGTTCATGCCACATCTCACCTGTGCTTTTGCACCCCTTTCTTGGTTCATTTAAGCTGTTTTAATTTTTTTTTACTTTCGTGGTGTTCCGCAGGGATCTGTTGTGGGACTAAAAGTGTTTGTAGCTTTTTTTCTTTCTCACCTGTCGCCTTGTACTCTTCACTTCTCTCATCTAGGGCCTTAGGTAATTTCCTTTGACATATCCAGCATGGTGCCTTATCTGCAGCAAGCCCTCCGAGAACTCAACATAGATAAGTCTCTGCCTGATCTTGTGTCAGATTCTTGTGTGATTGAAAGGAGAGCTCAAATATTACTTATAGATTAGCTGCTGTATACGTCTGAAACTAGCCTGGGCACTTTTAGAACTATTGAGGTAAGCTTTTTTGCGTGATTTGGGCTGTATAATGGGAGGGACCCAGATATAAGCTGTGGCTTTTGCAC
The DNA here is from genome assembly GCA_034440635.1 of Lepas anatifera. NCBI lineage: Eukaryota > Metazoa > Arthropoda > Thecostraca > Lepadidae > Lepas > Lepas anatifera. Next base: position 228,211 of record JAOTON010000711.1, on the reverse strand, counting down.
CGATGTCTGATGTAATTTCGCTGTGACTATGTCGGAAATAGACTTATTTAGGTATTACTTAATTCAGTGTTTTGTAGGACAGGCATCTGTTTATAATCAGCTTTAAACTCATTATATAAGTCTCTGCCTAATCTTATTTTAGATTCTTGTGTGACAGAGAGCCGAGCTCTAATATTTTTATAAATAAGCTACTGCATTCGTCCCAAGCTGGCAGGGACACTTAAAAAAGTATCGAGGTAAGCTGTTTCACGTGATTGTGGCTGCAAATGGGAGAAAAGGACCCAGACAAAAGCTGCGGCTTGATCTGTGATGTTAATTTGCTGTAACTTTATCGGAAATAAAAGTATTTATTAACTACCTACGTACCAGGAAAAAGTGGCCTTTAATCCCATTGCAATGTATTTTGAATAGAGGTTTAGACTTTTTACGCTTTAATACATAGTTCATCAGTCTCTGTGGGTTTTACGATCACCTAAAAAATACACTGTAAGCATATTTTCAAAAAATGCCGGAGGCAATAACTTCTAAAGTTTTACTCCGATCGAGCTTAAACTTTCAGATTCGTCTTTAGGGCCCATGAGAAACCTGTACAATTATTTTGAAGAAAATTGAAGAGGTACCGTGTAGATTTGCCATTTGCCTGGTCGATTGATGCTGGAGTTGCCCCGTTACGTTGTCATTTCCTGCAAGAAAAGTCTCGTTGCCATAGCCTTTATAGAATCCCAATCGTCAGCTGGCACGGGAGCGCACGTGCACGTCTGCATAATAAAGGAATTTGTGCACGGAAAGCGTTTACTTTACCCTCGTTCTGTTAGAATTTATCCTGACTTCAGGACAAGGCAATAGAGTAAAAGGTAAAACGGAGCGGGCCGCTCAGCCATGGCCAACGACAGCAATTTTTACAGCTGGCACAGGATAGCTGACTGCTGGAAAAGCATAGGGTGGCTGCAGAGCCAGAAAGTTTCCATCAATACATATATCTACTGAGGAAGTTACAGGTGAATATAATATTTTATTATATTTATTTATCCTATTTTGTAGACACAAAAAGAGTTTCAGTAAATTTTATTGTCAACTGATTGCCGCCAGGTCCCGAGCTGGCGGTGTGTATTGTCTATGGAGCTGGCGGTGTGTTGAAGAGATAGGGACTTTTTGGCGTACAACCTGGCGTGAAAGAGACAATTTACAAACAACGTTCATGTACCGTTATTCTCACCTCTACCAGTGTCTTATTTTGAAATAAATTTGAGACGTTGGGATGGATTGATTTTCTGTTTGTGTGTGTGAATTTGTGTATGGACGGAAAGCTGTTGACTTTTTAAACTACCTACCTAAAGTGCCAACTTCTTTGGTGTGATACTAAGCGCTGTGATCACCGCGGTGCCCAAGAATCATATCAGGCACAGATGTGTGCTCAATGCCTGGATGTACGAAGACCAAGGAAAAGGATCGTGATCTGCCATTCTTCAGGGTCCCAAAGGAGCCAACTAGGTAAGAAATATGGCACAAAATGATTTTACACTTTTCAAAATTGCCTATGGGGCTGTGGAAGTTGGGCGGCTCTCCTCCTTGCCAGTCTGCAAAGTATGATAATTCTGACCAGTTTTTGGTGTAAAGTGTACCTCAAGACTGGTCCACGCAAAGCAAATTTTGGAGAAAATGAAATATTGACCAGTATTTACCAATACTGAGTGTATAAATGAGAGTGGAAGTTGCCAATACTGAACTCACATAGAATTTGCAGCGTATAGAAACTGGACGAAAGAATATAAAAATACCATATTGTTATTCTAAGTTAAACAATAATTCATCACATTCATATTTCATGCCCTAGGGCAGCTGGGGATATAGTACCAGTTGTGTGGTTGGAGTACCAGCCAAATTGTTTGGAAATAAGTAGAGGTCAGTGTGATTTTATGCCCATTTTGGTTCCAATTTTAGGTGAGTGGTGGTACGATCAGTCAATAGCTGGTGCAACTTCTTTGGCATGCTGCCATACTTTGCCAACTGGCCGTCTTACTGGATGGTTTCCTCTTATCAGTACTGACTGACTGCCGCTTGATTCAGCATGTAGAATTTGACAGATTTACACAAGATCTCATTGGTGTAGCCTTTGGGCAGAATTACTGGTTTGGGGCAACTCTTGTCATTCTTTGTGGCAGGTACAACAATATTGCAGCTGAGTGTGACAACTTGGACAGTGCTGACCCTTGTTAAAAGTCATAAATGTGTCAATAAGTTAGTAAAACAGGTAAAATTGATGAAAAGAAAATGTCTGCTTCAGTGTACAGAGGACTCTGGACTCTGGCCCAGCTGCGGAATTTCTTCCCCAATTGGGGTAGGATTTGAGTTACCCCAAGCATATTTTCCAGTTTCCTGCCACATTCTGCAGATCAGCCCTTGACTAAATGACATTCCCGTCATAGGCGGATCCAGGATCACCGATGGGTGGGGGCACCGTGCCCGGGGTGGTAAGAATTTGATGCCTGGCTTCATAAGAATTCAAGTCCTGTCAGCTGGTGGGGCACTAATAGCCATTTCATTAATATATTTGGACAGGCTTCAAAAGCCTTATTCATCAAACTGATTTGATTATTTATAATACCCCTCAGTACCGATTGTTAGTTATTTGGGTTTTCGGGCGCACGAACCAATATTAATTATCGCCCATTTGGTACCCATTGTAATCGTGTTGTATTGTGTTCTTTTCCAGCGCGACTGAGGTAACCTGGACATGCGAAACCTCTTCGGTCGCGAGCAGCAGCGCGGCGGAGGCAGCCTGGACTTGCGAAACCCTTCGGCGGCGAGCAGCAGTGCCGGCAAAGCTCGCGTGCAGCAAAGCCGTCATCCAGGCGCTGTGCTACCAGTGCTCTCTCGATATGGTGGCGTGTAGCCGCAGTTCAATTGATAGCTGGATTTGTCAATCAATTTGGGATTCTTGTCTCTGCGTTTGCAAAAAATGTTCCAAATAAATACCAATGAGATATTGAATAAGCTACGAGTGGTACTAACGGGGTGAACATTTATCCCATGCCTTTTTAGATTAGATGAGTATTTTTATTAATACTGTGTCCCAGTTCCCACAGAAGATCTATTGGTGCCATGCGGGACTTGGCTCGCAAAACTTTCGAATACCTACTTTGATAACTGCAATGGAACTCTTCACTGTTCTTGTCATTTGGCCTTGCTCAGCGACCAACTCCTCTAGATTTGTCATCTACCTAGGATGGCAAAGTGACTTTGAGTTATACGTATGGTAGAACAGTGGCCTACCAATATAATTGCACATTTACGGTGGACTCATTTTGCACTGCCAAATTTCTATATTTTCGTATGTCGCGCCGGCTCCCCGCCATTGGATTCGTCATTCCGCCATTGGAGAGCCATTGACCTTTCATAGTGGTTTGATGGGCATTTCAGGAAGCTTCGTATAGATCGGCCAACAAGTGTTCCCTCTCCCTCTGAATCCGTTCATTGTCGGTGCCAATATCTAAAGCCATTTTTAGGCACAGGGGCAACACGTTTGAGAAAGGTGTTCGGCGATAAATTGCCGCAAGCATGGTGTTTTATAAATCAGCTAGAATATAGTCATTTGAGGAGACCATGGCCTCTCAACCTCCGACAAGATTTGGATTGCCTACGTACACATGGACGTCGAAAGCGGGGAGATGATGAGACGCGTCCCCCTACTCGCGGATCAAAGGGGGACGGTCCCGCAAAAACTTGGTGACTGGTCCTAGGTTTTTATTTGGATCCTCTTATTACTTGCGTTTACCTTCGTTAATTGCGTGGAATTCTGCAACCCAACTCGCTAAGTTTGTCGGTGCAGTGTATTGCCAGTATCGTTTTCAGATACAGCCCATTCGCTCCAAATTTTGCGCCCCAGCGCCCCTCCCCGCCTCTGGTCGTCCCGAGTCATGGTCCGTCCCCACCGGTAAAAATTCCGCGGCGACGCCCCTGCCTCTGCACCGCAGTCTCACATTTTGCGGCGCCCGTCATCGAAGTGATCGAGCTTCATATGTGTAGGTGGGGGTGGACAGGGGCGGACGCACGAGTGCTGTTTGGGGGGTGGGGCAACGCAGGAGAAATAGTAAAAACATAGTATTGTTAAAAGATCGGTAAAAAATTGCCATTTTAGGGGGCATGGCCTCTGCCCCCTCCGTACGCAGATCCAGGAGGGCAGGTGCCCCCATCAACCCTCGTCGCCCCTGAAATGGTCACGGCGTCGCCTTGGAAGGCCAATGGTGTCCCCGAAACGTCGCTTCTTACCCTCCCCCATTGATGCAAAAATCCGTGCCCACGGATATGATTTTGCGCCCACCTGATAAGTTCTGCCGGTCAAAAGTGACACCCCTGGTCCGGATGGTGCCCCCCTCACCCGATCGACAATCTTGAATCCGCCTAAGCCCCTCTGCGTCTGCCAATGGGGCGGGGAGGGGTGGGTAATGTTCTATTCACTCTCCTCCCTTGGAAGTTGGATCCGTTGCTGCTCCGGACATTTTTACTTTTACCCGATTATATGATGACGGGAGTATGGTCACTGGCGGCGGAACGGGGGGCACCGGGGCACGGTACCCTCCCTTAAATCATAAATTTTAACAATAACCCAATGGCGTTGACTGGAAAGAAATGGGTTGAAACATAAGCGGATCCAGGATTGCTGATCGGGGGGGCGTTTCCGGGTGGGCGCCATCCGGCCCGGGGTGCCACTTTTGACCGGAAAAACCTATCAGATGGGCGCAAAATTTTATCGGTGGGCGCCGATTTTCGCATCCTGGACGGGGGGGAACAAGCGACATTTCAGGGGGCGAGAGTCGATCGGGGGAACGTGCCCCCTTTCATCCCTGCATCCGCCTATGGGTTGAAAAGCTCATGGTGCCCGCCCCTTCCATTTGGACGTTCCACCGTCGCTGAGTGTGGTAGAAATCCGTCGGAATATATATATTTTCCACCGTTCCGCATATTATTTCTATGCGAATGCTACTTTTCCAACGTACTATTACCTTTCCAATTCTTTATCAAGCGTCGGTGAAAATTCAGTGCACTAGAATAGTCTCCGCTGATGGCATTGCTAAAATTACGTCGAACTGCATCCTTTACTTTACGTTTACGCTCTTTGCTTGTCCCATTTGAGCATCTCCGGAATACGAGGTTCAATCATCAGCTGGCATAAAATTGTTTTGATGTCACGTGACCGTGCCTCCCTGCTTCAGGAGTGTCAGGATAAAAATGTCACCATAAAAATGTCACCATAAATTCAACGTCATAGAATCGTGTCAGGTTAAGCGCAAATATTCATTATGTGTGCGATTTGTCTAACATTTTCTGCAACTATTGTGAAATTTCACCAGTATGCAAGGAAGACATGACAGCATTGCCCCCTTCATTGCATCCGCCCCTGCAGGTGATAGTGATAAAATGCAAAGAAACAGATAATTAACTGTTATTATAAATTGGGCCTTTAATGGCCCAATTTTCTTTGAAGGGGCATTCCTGATTTTCGATCGTTCCACGACTTCCCCCTCCTACCCTCCACTTTCAACGCCCATGGACCTAAGCACATCAGTGCATGATAATAAAATCCTTATCACCTTGCTTAGAACTAGCTAACCCTTTCCCCTCGCATTTGGCTAGCAAATCCCAAATCACTTGCATAGGACTAGCAAATCCTGTGCACCTTGGTCCCATACGATGAATCCTATGAGACTTGCATAGGCTTAGCAAATCCTATGTATCTTAGTCCTATGCGATTTAGATTCGTATAGGAATCCTTTACCATCCTATACGATTCTGAAAATCCTATAGGACTTTTTTGACTAGGGTCAACACTGGCATGACCAGTGGTGGATCCAAGGGGGTGAAAAAGGCATTCCCCCAAATGGACAAGCTCGGGGAAAAACTATGTTGTGCCCCCCAAAGTGATCGACCTCCTTTTTTCCCCGACTCATTTTTAGTTTATAAGCAAGATTTCGGTGCTTCAACTCTCAACTTCAAACAGAACCAGTGAGTTTAGTGTAGATACTGGGCTTTGGACTGGAAAAAGTATCTCGAGCCCCTTATTTTCATCCCGTGACGTTTTTTTTGCTTTTCGCCTCAAACACCCACAATTCCACTGGCATGTGATCATTGTAGTAAAGCTTTCACGGCGTGGCGTTTTTTTTTTTGCTTTCCGACTTTTGACTTTGGTTTGCCCATCCCAAACCGACCGGCTATATCCGCCACAGGGCATCACCCTATAATCCTATGTAACAAGCTTAATATCCCAGCCAGGAACTTCGCCGGTATTCTGCAGGGGCCCGGCTGATCATTCTGCTGGGTGTCAGCTGGGATGCCTGAGTGGGGCCGGGTGGGCATGTGAATCCGATTTTTATTGGAAGCATGGCGGGATCTCGGCAGACGGCTTAGGTGGGCACCGTCTGGGCCTTAGCCGGGCTCTGGCTACGAGGGATATTGGCCGGGTATTGCCGTGCCTAACCCAAGACCGCACTCTTTTCAACTGTTAGTAAAAATAGAAGCCTAACAGATTTGCAAGTCACGTGGCGGGTTGCAGCGGCCTGGCGGCCCCTGGCCTTATGAATGGGTCCCAGATGGGCCATTGCTGGCAGTTCTGGCGAAAAACACGCACCGCCAGCCGGCCGGTCCCGTGCTGGGCTCCGGCCGGTCAGTCTAGCAGGCTCTCAACATCGTCGAGCAGCAGATGGGTTTATGCAGGGCCCGTGCTGGGATCCCCAGGTGCCCAGCATGGCCCAGCAAAAATTCCTGGCTGGTTATAAAGCCTATGGGGTACCAGAACTCTAGAGGGTCCTGACTCCCCTAACCCACTCGGATCTCCACCCATGTCCGTGGGCCTCGTAGGGGAAAGTGGGAGGTCATAGACACCGTTGGTAAGATGGACACCCCCTGTATGGGACGAACTGACAGCGCCACGACCGGCAAAAGCGTGTAATACGCTTCCTTTTAGCGCGCGTCGGTCGCAGAGCAACGTTGGGTCCGGTGAGCTCCCTAGGTTTTATACAATTTTCAAAAAAGTAAAAACTGCAACTCATGTGTTATTTTCACAATCGAATTCTTAAGGTCATTCCATGGATGTTTCAATAGATACTTTGTTGGTATTACGTAATATGGCTCTTCAAGATGTTACATTTTGTTCACCGCAGGCGCTGAATGTGTAATCACAATGGCGTCCGATTCATGTCCAAGTTTGTTTAGGAAGAGCAAAGTGGGGTAAGACGGACACCACGTGTGGGGCAAGATGGACATGGTGTCCATGCTACCCCGCATAAGAGTATATTTAATTTTATAAAATATAAGCTTAAAAAAATTCATCGAAGGTGTTGGGTTCCAGGGATACACCTGAGCGGAGGCGGACTTGGCTGATGGGCTTGTGGAGGGGGTCGGGGGACACAGGGCCCGAAATGCTAGAAAACATATAATTAAATTTGTGGGTCATCCAGGGGCAGGTGTACCCCTCGACCCTCAGCTCCCCTAAAATTGTCACGGTGCCCCCTGAGAGATTGATGGGCCCCTGAAGTGTCGCTTCCAACCCCTCCCCTCAGGAGCGGGTGGAGGGGCGCTCTTAACCCTGCGAGAGGATTTGGCGCCCACCTGATAGGCTTTGCGTTCCAAAAGTGGCACCCCTGGCAGGCGCGCACCCAGAATTTTTATTGGGGGGGTCGGCTGACGAGAGGGGGCAGCAGGCCGGTGGAGGGGGTGGCATTTTGTCTCAGGGGGCGCACTTGTTCACCCAAAGGGCGGCCAATTTTCGCATCCTGGAGGGAGGGGGGTGAAAACGGTGAATCGTTTGTTCTACAGACCTATAGTAAATTGTTTTAGGGGGCGGCGTGTTGGGTGCGGGGGCAGCAAAGTCAGTGTAGAGGGGCGGCATGTTGGGTGCAGGGGCGACAGTCAGCGTAGCACTGCCTCTAAAAGTCAGGTGAAGGCTCATCCTTCCCTCCATGGTCGCCTTCGGCGCCCCACAAGGATGGGGCCGGCACTTTGGAGCCAAAGCGTTAGGGGCGGCCGGGCCCACATCTCCTCCCTGGGTGTGCACAAGCCCCCTGGCCCGGATGGCGCCCCCTTCCCCCGACAGGGTGCCCCGCCCCCTGATCGGCAATCCTGGATCAACCTATGCACAGTTCCACGACAGCTCTTGATACTTTAATCCTCCGTCATAAAAAACAGAATAGGCACGACCCCCTTTGACCCTTTGAGGGAAAAAGTAAGAAAATGCCCTCTTTCCCACGCTGGACGACAGTCGCCTAGTGGGTGAATGCAAATGGAAATATTCAAGGCCTGGTTCGATCACTTTGTTTATCTTGTCCATCTTTCCCCATGGGGTGACCATGTTACCCCACTAGGTGAGGTGAAATGGATTTTTGCTACTTTTTTTCTAAATTTTACGCAAATTTTAATACGATAATGACAGACACATATCTGCTTGCACAGTGGTAGACAGATGTCTGAAGTATCTCTACAGCAAAAATAGGAACGAAACAAGCTCATTAAGTCATCGAAAACTCACACCATCGTTACGGTGTCCGTGACCCCCCACTTTCCCCTACCCGAGCAAACCACGCCACGCACCGCCACTGCCGAATTTCCGACCGATTCGCGTGGCGCGCCGCCGCTGCCGAATCCCCGAGCGGACCGCCCAGCGGCGCCGCTCCATCAGCGAATACACTCGCCCAGCCACGGAGCCGACCTAGCCTGTTTGTCCCAGGCTGTGCCCATTGTCTCAGCCATCATCTATCACCCTCCTATTAGTTTGGTATCGGGTCTGCGTTGAGACGCGTCAGCTCGATTGCGAATGATAAACGTTTCTCAGTCTCAAATGTTCTATTAACACGCGCATTGACAGAGGATTGAGCCACCTTCGCTTTGACGGGGGGGCGGGCACCCACCTCCCCTTAAGATCCCGAGAACCACGCTAGACAGCAAAAAATGGTAAGCGGCGTTGGGTAGCCTATCCACTTCTTTATCGAAAATATTTATTTATTTACTTTATTTATTCATCTCATATGAGCGATAGGGGCTTGCCCCCAGTAAAAGCTCAAGTCAGGGAAAACATCATCAGATTCCCTAAAATTACATACAAGGCAAATGTTAAACAAGTCAAGACAAAAAGTAAGTATAATATAAAAAATAAAATAAAACTAAAAACATTAAAAAATACATATGTAAAGGGCAACAATAAAATACAATAAAATAAAACAATGGTAGGTTCCTACTGCCTAACATATTTACGAACTTAATTATAATTAACATATTAACTTAATTAACATGATTACGACAGTCTGGAGCGAGATTTGAACTGACCTGATGATAATCTAAATGGATCAGCAAATGGGCAGGCGAGCATAAAATCATTAAAAGCTTTGGGCAGCCGACAGTACACATCCCGCCTCACTATCTCCTTGGTGTACAGTGGTACGCTCAGCAAAGTGCCTGCCATTACACGTGTTCTTCTTGCCGGCATGTGAAGCGGGAAGCTACCAAGCAGAAAGGCGGGATCGATCTCGGCCGTTAGAATTTTGTGTACAAAAGTAATGTCATATTGAAGTCTTCTCTTGGCTAGACTTGGGATTTTGAAAAGGCTAAAAGTTCATCGTATCCTAGATTTACCGAGGTTTGAGTAAAAACGGATGCTAGCCGGATAAGAAATTTATGCTCAATTTTTTCCAGTCTTTCCAGATGCGTTTTGGCAGCCCCACCCCAAATAATACATCCAAACTAAAAAATTGACCGAACATTGGAAAAATATGCCGTCAAAATTGGTTTGCGTTTCAACTTCGAGATCGCTCTCATTCCACCCACCGGATTGCCAGTCTGGAGCGACAGAATTATCACACCCAACATCCTGCTTGCTCGACTTACGATTTTATCTACATGCTCTGCGAATGTTAATTTGGAATCCAGCCAAACACCAAGGTCCCGAATGAAAGATACTTTTCTAGGGCATCGTTTTGAATTTTGTAGATGTTCAGCATCGGTGTTTTCTTCAGAGAAATTCTGAATGATTTTGAACTTGAATTGTAAGTGATTTGAACTTTTTCATGTCACATTTAAGGTCGCTAGAGGTCAAGACATGCCGTCATAAGGATAACATGTAAATGAAAGTTGTCAGTCATTTGATCTGAACAAGTAAAGATAGAGCAAAACAATTTAAATCTTTGGAATCCTCGCAGCAAGCCGAATCGAATGATATATAATATAACCTTGCTAGGTCAAATCGGGTCAAATACAGCATTTTATCTGACCTGAGGTCAGGAGAAGGTCAAATTAGATCAAAATTGATATTAATAGAACCGCCCAGATAAGGTCAATCTAATGAAGTTAAAGTAAACGCTCTATCATCATCCGTTACTAGGTTATTCAGCTAAAACCATTTCTCCTATTTATTTCCAATGGAGAGGTCATGGCTCGTACCTGACTTTAGATCATTGATATACAAAATACTAGAACAGATTTTAGATAACTCGGTGGGCCCATTATGTGGTATGAGTTTCAAACGGATAAGTTCACCCTGTTCTGACTTATGCTATCTTAAATTTTTGAGGTCAGGTAACTTGACCTGTACTGTTAACCTGACCCAGGGGCAGATCCAAGGTGGGGGGCGATGGGGCGATCACCCCCAACCATAGGCCGACCTTAAGCACTGGAAAGAAGCGCCTCCCGCCGCAGCTGCCGGGTCCATTGCAAGGGTGCTATGAGTGAAAAACCCTCTCTGTACATGTGTAATATATGTATATATATATATATATATATATATATATATATATATATATATATATATATATATATATATATATATATATATATATATATGATGTTACTGTTTGAACTTACGGTACATGAAATTGTTTTTTTTATTTATTTATCTATTCATTTTACTGCATCAGGAGTCAGGACTCTACACAATAGGTAGGCATGTGAATATTTCTAGCCTGGCATCAATTGTTCGGAAACACAATCCATGTACAAAAGACAAGACAGTATGGTTGAATAATCAGTACAAAAACACACTTAGATAACACATTTTTCCGTTGGACGTTTCGATGTATTTTATACATTTTTCAACAGATAATCCGTCTTGTTGGAAAGGTGTAAAATGCATCAAAAAGTCTAATGGAGTAGCAATTATATATAGATATATATATTCTTGATTGAAAATGACGGCGTATCTGGCATTGACGAGTTTTTGGTTTAGAATCTCGATTCTTCTGATAAGCTTTCTTTCATCTTTCGAGGAGTATTCAAACAATATTTTTTCAAATGATTCATTTTGCAACGTTTCGTTAATCACATTAACATCCTCAGGCAGGGGCGTAGGAACGGTTTGAAAAGTGGGGGGCCAACCTTAGAGGGGGCCCGCCTCAAGGGGAGCCCCAGTCCACGGGGGCCCATAATTATAAAAAATATTAGTTAGCTCGTTTGGTATCAATAAGGTACGCATGCACACGAGGATGTCAATATATGGAAAATTGAGAAATTAAATTTTGCCCTATGATTTCGAGTTGTACGTATTTGATACCAAATCATAGTAAAACGCAAAAAAAACATTTTTGTTTTTTTAACAAGACCCATTTCAAATACGAAATACGTTTTTAAGCTTTTTTGGAGGATTTCAATCATTTTTACCGCGAGCGCGTTTTTTATATTTAGAGATGTTTAGGCCCTTTTTCCTTTTTTTCTTCTTTTTTTTAATTCAAATACGCTTATGAACAAAGGGCATCCTCCTACCTTCAGCATTAAATCAGGTATCTCCTTGGACATCACGAAAGACCATAAGCAAGCTTGTAACGTTTGCATGGTGTCCAAGGATACTTAGCCATTGGGCAAAAAATGGGACAATTTTTTTACTGAAACAAATTAGCGCGGCTAAGTACACATCACATCTACCAAACTTTTCATCACATTTACAAAATTAGGAACTGTTTAGAAAACTACAGACAATGCTTTGATACCAAATAACCTCACTTCGCTATGCCTAACCAACTTGTATTTTCTTATTCAATGACGAAAATGGGAACATTTATTTATGTTATTACAGATCTCTTCTTGCCATCATTAGAGATTGATTTAGGTGAAGCCTGATCACAATAAATACGCCTAGCTATATTTCGATAACTAAAATGCAGAGTTCCAGCATGACTGCAAGTGCAATGTAGGTACTTGATGGCCAGCTTTGTGATGCCGAGGAGGTGTGGGCATGGTGTTATAGTGGTTAGCAGCCTTGCTTTCCACGCGACCAACTCGGGTTTAAGGCACGGCAGATTCCTTAAGCAAGGAGCGATTTGACTCCCAAGAAACCCCTCCAACAGGGAAAGAGTAGGCGACGCCATATAACCCTGGCATCGAAAGACGTCGCGCCTTTCGATGGCTCATGGACGACTGTTGCTCGGCATTTGGTGCGGGGTCTGTGTCCGATTCATATTTTGTGTTGGGGTTGGGATAGACTTTGATTGGGCCCAGTTCTCGGGACTCATTTGGCAACACTCGGGTAGTAGGTGCCTTGGCTTTTTTACGAAGCGCTCCTCCTCCAGGGGCTTGCAGGCAGCGTACTACCGAACTTGACCGTTTCCTGACAAGCTATCGGGCCCGTTTGGGTTTCTTGTTCTATATTACAGTTGCTGATAGTTATATATTCGTTGCGGGGGCCCACCTCAAAGGGGGGCAGTATCTTCCTGACCCCCGGTTCCTATGCCTATGCCACCCAGGGACCGCTAAATTATCTCGGAGGGCCCCAAGGTCCAGACCATGGCTCAGGAACCCAGATCAGTTGGCTCAAGGGCCTGGACCAGTGCATTAGCCTCGGGACCAGCTTATCAAGGGACCCTACATAAGCACAGGACCCCTAGAAGCTCATCACAGGGGAGTTCCAGATTCGCACAGGGTGCCAGATTAGCTTAGGGGCCCGGTTCAGCTCGGAGGTCCCCAGGTCGACTTATGTAGGGTCTCAAAACAGCTCAAGGGACTTGTTCAAGCTCACGGAGCCCAGCTTAGCTCAATGATGCTAGAACAGTTCAGGGCCCCCATACCAGATCAGAGGCCCCAGTTAAGCACAGCGGTACCCAGATTAGCTCAGGGCCCCATCTAGGCTTAGGGGTCCCAGGGTGGCTGATATAGCGTCTCAGAACACAGTGGCGTAGCCAGGATTCAGCCAAGGAGGGTTCCGACTACCGTCGGGGGCCCCAGGCCGGGGTCCCCTTGGTAACCGGCCCATCTCCTATATCTTTTGTATAGTATTTTAACATTATAACATTCACACGAAGGAAATTTTATTGTGCCTTTTTAAGCATTCATTCTTATTTTGTTTATAGCTTGGTTTTTTCGATCCGACCAAGTGTTGGTAAACTAAGGTCACCAAATATTAAGGATGACCCATACCTTATATGGTAGCGTGGCTATAATAACAGCTTTGAGCCATATTTCGGGAAGTTCAATGTTGATGCACGCATGATGTTAAACCTGAGTCTACCTCAATTCACTCGGTTAATGAGACATGAAGTTATTGGAGGTCAGTCGTTTTGAGTACGAAGAAATGATCTTCTACGGGAAATGATTAGCAATTATATCCCAGTGTCGAATCCATGGACTTTAAATCAGGAAATTTCCAAAGAAACGAAAAAAACAAATAAAGATACAATGGATATGGTAGTGTGTCCCGAACGTTACATAACCACTATTCCGTCGACAGATCCTGTTGAGATCCAATTACTTTCTTACCCTTGCTATCTTGTAAACGAGCAAATTACCAAGACAAAAGGCGCCCAAGATATCTATCGCCTTGGCTCACTCTGTTATTGTTATTTTCAACCTTTCATACCTATTTTTCTTGTTGGGATTATGCTCATCAATTTCTGTCATTACCCTTGTTTGTCTGGTTTCCTACGAAAATATTGGAAAGTTGTTTATTTCAGAATATTTAGGAATGTAGTTATTGGTGTTAAGCTAATATATTAAAAATTGACTAAAGTGCCCAATTCCCTGTTCGATTTGCTCTTATGGTAAAATTAGACTAATTTTTGCCTTTCCTTCGATAATGGTGCCTGATCGACATGTTTCAATTTGTGCTTTTTTGTACGCAATAGGGGTAGGTACATTTTTTCCGAGGCATATGATTTTGAAATTTTTACTTGAGCTTTGGGGCCACCTAAGACCAACACTTGGCGGCGCTCACAAAGCTAATTTTCAGCCGCTCTCCCGATTAGATCTCAGGGGCTCTCTGAGACCGATTCACGGCGCCTCTTGATCAAAACTGGGGGCCCCTGAGAATCTCTCGGGGCTCCTGAGATTAGTTATCGGCAGCACCTCTGAGACTAATTATTGGGCCCCCAGATTTGCTCTGGAGGGGGGCTGAGACTGAGTATCGTGGTCATCCAGATTAGCTATTGGGGTCCCCTGAGGCTGTCTTTGGGGTGGGGGAGGGGGCTGGGAATGACTTCCGACAGCCCTCTGAGACTTACTCTAGGGCGCCCCTGAGACAAACACCCGGGGGGGGTGGAATCACCTCTGAGACTGAGTCTTTGGCGTTCCTGAGACTGACTCGGAGGCTACAGATTAGCTCTCGCGGGCCTAAGGCTAACTCCGGGCCCGTGAGACCAAAACTCGGGAGCACCTCTGGAAATTACTCTTAGAACCCCGAGATTAACTCTCGGATGTCTCTAAGAATGACATCCGGGAGCCCTCTGAGACTAACTTTTGGGTGCTCCCTGAGATTGACTCTCCGGGCCGCTTATACCAAAACTCGGGGGGGGGCACAGCCTGAGGCTAAATCTTGAGGGCTCCCAAAATTACCCCTCTGGGGCCCCCTGAAACCAGCACTCTGCGGATCAAATTAGACTAACTCTCGGACCCCCGGATTAACTCTCGGGGCCACCTGAAACTAAATATTGACTCCTGAGAGAGAAGCCCGTGAGACTATGAGGGCCCCCTGAGACCGACTCTTGGGGTGCTCTGAGACTGACTCTTGGGGTTCTCTGAGACAGACTCTCAGGGGGACCCCGAGACCGAATATCAGGGTCCCCTAAGACAGACTCTTGGGGTCCCCTTGACCGACTCCTGGGGTTCTCTGAGACTGACTCTCAGGGGCCCCCCTGAAATAGACTATGTTGCAGGGCCCTGAGAACCACTCTCTGAGGGGCCCCTGAGACTAGCTCGGCCCCCCTCCCCTGAGACAGACTCCCGAGGCACCTGATACCGAATTTTGGGGCCCCTGAGACCAACCCTCTGGGACCCCTAAAATCTATTTCGGGGGCCTTGAGACCGACTCTCAGGGCGGGGGCCGTGAGGCCGACTCGGGACGCCCTGAGAACGAATCTTCAGAGGCCCCTGAGACTGACTCTGGGGCCCCGTGATCAGAGAATCCTTTGCAGTGGTTCAGATTGGCCCAATGGGTGGGGGTCTGTGGACGCCTAGGGCCCCCTTGGCTACACCACTGCATCCAAACTTTCGGGGGCCCTCTGAAATCACCATTTGGAGGCCCCTAAAATAATTGCTCCCCTAGAACAATACTACGGAGCCCCTTGATGCTGATGCCCGGGGGTCCTAGGACTAAGCTCGGGGTCCCATTTAGATCAGGCTCAGGGGCACCCTTAGACCCATGCTCGCGCTTTTCTCAGGAGTAACTCGACACCGATGTTCCGGGGCCCTCAAGATCAATATTTCGAGCCCCCCCCCCCAAGACTAATGCTGGGTGCTCTGGAGCCCCTCGATGCCGATGCTCGGGGGTCCTGAACCCGGGCCTGGGGGCCCCTGGGACCAAACTCTGGGTCTCATGAGGTCAATGCTCGTGCCTCACTCATGAGTCCCTCGATATCAATAGTCGGGGGCACCCTGAGGGGGGCCCTGAACCCCTGAGACCAAGCTCGGGGCCCCTGAGACCAAGCTCGAGGGGACCCTGAGACCAAGCTCAGATGCTCCCTGAGACCAAGCTCGAGGGCCCCCTGACACCAAGCTCGGGGGTTCCCTGAGACCAAGCTCGAGACCCCGTGAGACCAAGATCGAAAGGCCCATGAGACCAAACATCGAAAGGCCCATGAGACCAAGCTTGCCCCCCCTAAGACCAAGCTCGGTTGTTCCCTGAGACCAAGCTCGAGGGCCCCTGAGACCAGGCTCGCGGGCCCCCGAGATCAATATTCGGTATTCCAGAGCCCTCGATACCAATGATCGGGGTCCCCTCCGAACTCAGGGGGCCCCGAAATCAATGTTCAGTACTATGGAACCCTCGATACCGATGATCAGGGGCCCCTGAGACCAAGCTCGGGGGTCCCCTGAGGCCAAGCTCGGGCGTTCCCTGAGACCAAGCTCGGAGGGCCCCTGACACCGAGCTCGGAGGACCCCTGACACCGAGCTCGGGGCACCTGAGACAAAGCTCGGGGGGCGCTGAGACCAAGCTCGGTGGCCCCCTGAGACCAAGATCAGGGCCCCCGAGACCAATGCTCGTGTTTTCCATTGCATACGGTCAGCCTTATGCATCAGATGCCCTCGGATGCCTCCCTGAGACCAAGCTCGAGGGCCCCTGACACTAATCTCGGGGAGAGGGGGGCCTGAGACTAAGCTTGGGGGCATCCCTGAGACCAGGCTCGGGGGTCCCTGAGACCAAGCTCGGGGGCCCTGAGACCAAGCTCGGGGTTATCTGAGACCAAGCTCGGAGGACTCCCTGACACCAAGCTCGGGGGCCCCTGAGACCAAGCTCGGGAGCTCCCTGAGACCAAGCTCGGGGGTCCTGAGACCAAGCTCGGGGTTATCTGAGACCAAGCTCGGAGGGTTCCCTGACACCAAGCTCGGGGGCCCCTGAGACCAAACTCGGGGCCCTGATTCCAAACTCGAAGGGCCCCCTGAGACTAAGCTCGGGAGCTCCCTGAGACCAAGCTCGGAGGGCCCCCAGACACCAAGCTCGGGGCCTCTGAGACCAAGCTCGGGGGCTCCTGAGACCAAAATCGAAAGACCCGTGAGACCAAGATCGAAAGGCCCGTGAGACCGAGCTCGGGGAGGGGCCCTGAGACCAAGCTCGGGGGCCCTGAGGCCAAGCTGGGGACCCCCTGAGACTGAGCACAGGGGTCCCCAAGATCAATATTCGGTACTCTGGAGCCCTCGATACCGATTATCGGTGGGCCTCCTGAGACCAAGCTCGGGAGGCCCCCCCCGAGACCAAGCTCAGGGGCCCCCGAAATCAATTTTTGTGTTTTTAGTGCATAAGGTCAGCCTAAGGGGGTCCGCGGACCCCTGAGACCCCCTCCCCTGGCTACACCACTGCCAGAACATCTCAAGGGGCCCATTCAAGCTCTCGGCCGCCCGGTCAGTGGCTGTAAAGCCTTATAGGGGTCCCAGACCATCTCAGGGGCCCTCAGTTCAACACAGAGGGCCATATTAGCTCTGATGACCACATAAACTTAAGGGCCCGGCTCATCCAGGGGCCCCTTGGCGGCATATTTGGGGCTTCAGAACAGTTCAGGGTTTCAATTAAAGCTTATAACCAAATTTCAGAGCAGGGGCCCTATTCCTGTGCGGGGGCCTCAGATAAGTTTAGGGTCTTCTGTGCATCACAGGGGATCCAGATTAGCTCAAGGGGCAATATTAACTTAACGGTCCCAGCTCAGCTCAGGGACCCCCAAGTCGGTGGATATAGGTTCTGGCCAACTCACGGGGCCCTGTTTAAGGTTACGGATCCTAGCTCAGTTTAGGCATCCTAGAACAGTTCATGCTGCCCAAACCATCTCAGGGGCGCTTAGTTCAGCTCAAAGGGCCCAGATTAGCTCGTATGGCATCAGAGGCCAGTTCAGGGGCCCCGAGAAGCTTAGGGGACCTTAAAATCAACTCATAGGACCTCAACTTAGTTTAGGGGCACAGGTAAGTTTAACGGGGTTCCGGGGCAAGCTATCGGGACAGTTTGAGTTTCTTGCTTGATATTACAGTTGTTGATATTCTTATCTCCGTTGCGGGGGCCCATCCCAGAAAAGTGGGGGGGGGCCAGTGGCCCCCCTGGCCCCCCGGTTCCTACGCCTATGTCCTCAGGGATATCATTTGGCACATATGATTAGTATAAAAGTCATTAATATAGGACACATCTACCACTCTGTTCGATTCGTCATAGCATAATGACTTTTATACTAATTATATGTGCCAAATGATATGCCTGAGGATGTTAATGTGATTAACGAAACGTTGCAAAATGAATCATTTGGAAAAATATTGTTTGAATACTCCTCGAAAGATGAAAGAAAGCTTATCAGAAGAATCGAGATTCTAAACAAAAAACTCGTCAATACCAGATATGCCGTCATTTTCAATCAAGAATGCATCAACCAAAACCTGTTCCCAAACTACACTAATATATATATATATATATATATATATATATATATATATATATATATATATATATATATGCAAGCATGATGAAACAAGAATGCGCTGCGTGCGTTGATTAGCTTCTTTTGTAACTTTTCTAACAGCCGACACATCACGCGGAAGGATCTGGTGGATAATGTGAAGATCATTGAGCAGGAGAGAGACCAGCGGATATTGAAGATACTCGAGGCTGCTATAATCCGGAACAAGTACCCTGCGCTCAACACCCGGCGTGACTATTTGGGGATTTCCACGCTCTGCAGTACGAATACCTATGGTGCTGGCTGAGCGCGATTGGCCTGAAATTTGCCGGAAGAATGGGATGCCTCAAACGGTTTACGCGTGACATTGTATCTGTATAATCCGAGTGTTTCAAAATATGCACTTTATACTTTTCTCCTTTAATTTTTGCAATGTAATATAATATGTCTATGTTCATATGCTTGATAACGTTATTAGAATATAACGAAGCCGGTGGCACTTATGAACTTTATTCCTTATGACTATCATAGGAGATCTGATAGCTAATGAAAGCGACGAAGAAAAGTCAGTGGTACGTAATTTAGAAAAGTTACAAAAAGTTTATCAACGCACACAACGCAGTCTTGTTTCATCATACTTGCATATCTAACGGATTGCTATATATATATATATATATATATATATATATATATATATATATATATATATATATACAGGGGTGTAATTTTCTATCTCTTTGGGGTGCCTGAGCACCCCCAATCCTAATTTGAGCACCCCCAATACATGTGCCGCCCCTGGCTTATTACCGCTGCCCTCAACAGTGCCATCCCATCTTATGACTGCCGCCCTGATTCATGCCGCCCCTGGCAAGTTTTCCCGTATCGAGTTCATTACTTGGAAGTAATGAACCCTGATTGGTTCCACCTCTAGCTCATCGATGCTACCAGGCTATCACTTCCCCCTGAATTGTGACGCCACCTCACTATCGCCCCCGCCTGATCACTGCCGCCCCCTGGCTGATAACTGCCGCCCCTGGCTGATCATTGCCGCCCCTTGACTAATAACTGCCGCCCCCTGGCTGATAACTGCCGCCCCTGGCTGATCACTGCCGCCCCTGGCGGATTCTAACGGCACCCCCTGGCTGATCACGCCGCCCCCTGAATGATAGCTGCAGCCCTTGGCTGCTAACTGCCGCCCCCTGGCAGCTCACTGCCACCCCTGAAAGATAACTGCCGCCCCTGACTGATAGATGCCGCCCTGGCTGATCACTGCCGCCCCTGACTGATCACTGCCGCCCCAGGCTGATCATTGCCGCCCCTGGATTAACACTGCCGCCCCCTGACTGATAACTTTCGACCTTTGGCTAATGACTGCCGCCCCTGGCTGATCACTGCCGCCCCTGACTGATAACTGCCGCCCCCTGGCTGATAACTGCTGCCCCTGGCTGAGCACTGCCACCCCCTGGCTGATCACTGCCGCCCCTGGCTGATCATTGCCGTCCCTGGCTTAACACTGCCGCCCCCTGACTGATAACTTCCGACCCTTGGCTAATGACTGCCTCCCCTGGCTGATCACTGCCGCCCCTGACTGATAACTGCCGCCCCCTGGCTGATAACTGCTGCCCCTGGCTGATGACTGCCGCCCCTGGCGGATTGATAACTGCCACCCCCTGGCTGATAACTGCCACCCTGGCTGATCACTACCGGCACCTGACTGATAGCTGCCGCCCCCTGACTGATAACTGCCGCCCCTGGCTGATCACTGCCGCCCTCTGACTGATCACTGCCGCAGCCCTGACTGATAACTTCCGGCCCTTTGTTGATGATTGCCGCCCCTGGCTGATCACTGCCGCCCCGTGATTGATAACTGCCGCCCCCTGGCTGATCACTGCTACCCCTGGCTGATAACTGCCTCCCCTGTCTGATCACCGCCGCCCCTGGTGGATTGATAACTGCCACCCCCTGGCTGATAAATGCCACCCCTGGATGATCACTGCCTTCCCTCACTGATCACTTCCGCCCCCTGGCGGATCACTGCCGCTCCCTGGCTGATCACTTCCGCCCCTGGTTCATTGCTGACATCTCCCAGGGGCAGTGAGCATCCTGGGGATATCTGGGCAGTGAGCGTTCTGGGAGGCCATCCTTCTGTGGATATCACTAGCATCATGCCATATCTGAGGAGCGTTAGTTTTAACACGCGCATTGACGGGGGTCTGAGCCACCTTCGCTTTGACGGGGAGTGGCGGGTACCCGCCCCCCTCTAAGATCTTGAGAACCACGCTAGGTGGCGCAAAACGGTAAACGGCGTTGGGTAGCCCATCTACTTCTTTATCGAAAATATTTACGCCATCTTTGTCAGGTCACATTTAAGGTCACTAGAGGTCAAAACGTGCCGTTATAGAGATAACATGCAAATGAAGGTTTTTCGGCCATTACATCTGAACATGTAAAGATAGAGCAAAACAACTTAAACGATATGAATCCTTGCATCAAGCCGAATCGAATGATATATAGCATGACCTTGCTAGGTCAAATCAAGGATTTGACCTGACCTGAGGTCAGGTCAAGGCCAAATTAGATAAAATGTATATCCTTAGAACTGTAGGGACAAGGCAATTATAAAACAGCTAAAATAAACGCTCTATCACCATCCGTTACTAAGTTATTTAGTTAAAATCATTTTTTCCCATGTATATCCAATGGAGAGGTCATGGCTCGTACCTGACCTTAGGTCATCGATATAAAAAATACCGGAACATGTTTTAGAAAATTTCGTGAGCCCATTATGTGATACGAGTTTCAATCCGATAAGTTCACCCTGTTCCGACTTATGCTATCTTAAACGTTTTTTGAGGTCAGGTCACTTGACCTGTACTGGTGACCTGACCTAAAATTTTTCTAAAAGTTGTAAAAATGATCAGAAAAAATGTTTACCAAGTACAGCGGTGCTACGCGCCGTCGTTTTGGTGCTTTCTCCGAAAACCATGAGGGTTTGGGTACCCGCCCCCGTCAATGCGCGTGTTCATTTCATACTTTTATCCTAGTAGTCTTTCAGGTTTTATATAACGTCAAATTCCATGTTACCTAGTCACTGACATGTCTGTCATGTTAAATCGTCTATGCCATTTTTATATCATTTTTATTTCATTTTTTATATGTGTTTTATATAATTTTCGGATACAAATTTCACAACCTGATCTGTTTTCCCGCCTTATTTGTTGAAACTCTTGCAGAAATGTCCTATTTATGTATTTTATTTATTGTTATGGCGTCGTATGCCCCTAGATGACAGTGCGCCCTAAAACCTTAAATATGATGATAGACCGTCTACCGGCTGATCACTACCGCCCCTGGTTCATCACTGCTGCCCTGATTCATGCCACCTCTGGCTCATCGATGCTGTCCCCGGCATATTTTGACCCAAATGCCTGCCGCCCCGATTTATTGCTGCCGCCCCTGGTTTATCACTGCTGCCCACTGGCTGATCACTATCTCCCCTGGTTCATCACTGCCGCCATGATTAATCATTGCTGCCCTGATTCACGCCGCCCCTAGCTCCCTGTTTTAAATTAACCCATATATGAGCGGCCCCTGGTTAGACACTTCCTCCTTTGAATCCTCACTGCCGCCTCCGGCTGATCCCGGTCGCCCCTGGTTTATCACTACCGAGGAGAATAATCCGGTCATGGCCCCCAAAACCGGTCAAACTTAGGCCCTGCTGTCAGCACAATTTATCAGCAGGAGTCTCTAACACCCTTCCAGAAAGCAAACAGCAGCCCGCTATCCTCTAATTGTTATCTGTTTGCCTATTGGAGGAATTCCCCAAACCGAGTAAATGGCAGACTGCTGCTGCCATGCTTTTATTGATTTAGTTTCAGCCAGGAGTGAATTTTTTTACCTATTTGGGGTGTGCGAGCACCCCCAATTATCATTTGAGCACCCCAATACATGTGTCGCCTCCGGCTCAGCATTGCTGCCCTGGTTCATGCAGCCTCCGTCTTACCAGTGTGATTCATGTCGCCCCCAGTTTATCACTACCACCCTGATTTATGCCACCATGGTTCATCACTGCCGCCTCCTGCCTATTACTGCCTCCCCCCGATTTGTGCCAGCCCTGACTTATCACTGCCGCCCTTATTCAAACAGCACTCGGCCCATCACTGCTGCCAGTAGCTCACCAGTGCTATCCCAGGCTTATTATTGCCGCTCTCAACTCATCACTACCGCCTCGGCTAATGAATGCCGCCCCTGACATATCACTTCCACTCTAATTCGTGCCGCTCTGGGCTCGAGACTGCCGCACCCAGATCAGGGACGGTCGATTCCATTTTCGGGCGGCAGGGGGCTCCCCGGGGCGGCAGGATAGGTGGTGTTTAGGCCTGATTTTTCTTGGCCGGCCGGGGGCGCCGCCCTAATCCGGGGTGCTTCCCTGGACCAAGCCAAAGCCGGGTGTGCAAAAATATAATTTTGCACACCCTCATTCCTTTCAGGATGTGCAACTGCACACCCTGGCCCCCCGGAATCCGCTGTCCCTACCCCATTTTATCTTTTCCGCCCTGATTTGTGCCACCCGTATTTCATAACTGCTACCTCCGGCTCACCATTCCCGTCCTCGGCTTTTCCCTTTGCCTTGATTCGTGCTGCCCCCGGCTAATCAATGCCGCCCCCTCCCAAACCTATCACTTCCGCCCTGATTAGTGCCGCCCCTAGTTCATAACTGCCGCCCCCGAGTCATCACTGCCGCCATCGCCTTATCACTTCCACTCTGATTTGCAACGCTCCGAATTCATAGCTATTGCCCCTGGCTCATCACTGCCGCCCTCGACTATGACTTTACCCTGTTTCTTGCCGCCCGGGCCAGTCACTGTCGCCCCCAGCTTATCAATTCCATCCTTATCTGTGCCGTTCTTAGCCCATAACTGCCGCCCTGGGCTCATCACTGCAGCGAGAGAGAGAGAGAGAGAGAGAGAGAGAGAGAGAGAGAGAGAGAGAGAGAGAGAGAGAGAGAGAGAGAGAGAGAGAGAGAGAGAGAGAGAGAGAGAGAGAGAGAGAGAGAGAGAGAGAGAGAGAGAGAGAGAGAGAGAGAGAGAGAGAGAGAGAGAGAGAGAGAGAGAGAGAGAGAGAGAGAGAGAGAGAGAGAGAGAGAGAGAGAGAGAGAGAGAGAGAGAGAGAGAGAGAGAGAGAGAGAGAGAGAGAGAGAGAGAGAGAGAGAGAGAGAGAGAGAGAGAGAGAGAGAGAGAGAGAGAGAGAGAGAGAGAGAGAGAGAGAGAGAGAGAGAGAGAGAGAGAGAGAGAGAGAGAGAGAGAGAGAGAGAGAGAGAGAGAGAGAGAGAGAGAGAGAGAGAGAGAGAGAGAGAGAGAGAGAGAGAGAGAGAGAGAGAGAGAGAGAGAGAGAGAGAGAGAGAGAGAGAGAGAGAGAGAGAGAGAGAGAGAGAGAGAGAGAGAGAGAGAGAGAGAGAGAGAGAGAGAGAGAGAGAGAGAGAGAGAGAGAGAGAGAGAGAGAGAGAGAGAGAGAGAGAGAGAGAGAGAGAGAGAGAGAGAGAGAGAGAGAGAGAGAGAGAGAGAGAGAGAGAGAGAGAGAGAGAGAGAGAGAGAGAGAGAGAGAGAGAGAGAGAGAGAGAGAGAGAGAGAGAGAGAGAGAGAGGTCGCCTTCGGGGAACGTGTTCGGGAAAAGTTTGTTCTCTAATGTTTCTTTTCTCACGGTATATGAGCTACGATCGTTATTTTATGTGTGTTTAGGAACACAAGTTAAATATTTGATTGCAATTATTTGATCGTTACCAATTTTTTGCGGCAGTCAGGCAGACATTTTTCCCATCACCATACAGATCGGGGGTCAATTAAAGGGGCAGGTGGCTCTCCTATCGACCATCTGTGCCCCTGAATCATAGGCGGATCCCGGATAGCCGATCGGGGCACCTTTCCGGGTTGGCACCATCCAGACCAGGAGGGTGCCACTTTTGACCAAAAAACTATGAGGTGGGCGCCAAATCATATCGGTGGGCGCCGATTTTCACATCCTGGGGAGGGGAGGGGTGAGAACCGACATTTCAGGGCAGCGCTGTGACCATTTTAGGGGCGCCGAGCGTCAATCGGAGGGACACGTACCCCACCCCTGGATTCTGCCTATGCCCTGGATGATTACGGCGCCGCCTGAAGGGTGGATGGCGCCCCTGAAATATCGCTTTTCACCTTTTCTCCAAAGATGCGAAAATCGGCGCCCATTTTTAGGATTTTGCGCCCGCCTGAAATATTTTGCCGGTTCAAGGTGGCGCCCCCTGGTCCGGATGGCGCCCCCGGGAAGGCCTAGACGGCGACGACATTGCCGATCGGGGCACCTTCCCAATGGGTGCCACTTCTTGCCTGCAAAACTTTTCAGGTGGGCGCAAAATCCTATCGGTGGGCGCCGATTCTCGCATTCTAGGGGGGGTGGGAAGCGACATTTCAGGGGGCGCCATTCAACTTTCAGGGGGTTGCCATGACCATTTCAGATGGCGCCGAGGGTCCATCCTAACCCCCCCCCCAAGATCGTGTACGCGAGGCGACGGAACTAGTGATGTGGGAGGTGACGGCACTGGTGAGGCGGGGGTGACGGCACTGGCAAGGCCGGAGGCGGGAGGCGACGGTGTTCGTGAGGCGCGAGGTGATGGATAGTTGGGGGGAGGTGGGGGAGACCATGACGCCGTAGACTGCACATCGGCTCATCGAACAGTTGAGGCATCTCCTCCGTCGATATATTGCCGGTGTCACGTTCACGAGTGTGTCGAGGACTGACTGAATCAGAGGGGGCCACCGCTGTTCCAAGGAGCCGCCGCAGGCCCGGTTTGGGCGGTCGCTGCCGCTGGCCCGGGTTGGGCCACAGTTACCCAGGTGACTACCGTTGCCGCAGGCCCAGGTGGGGAAGCCGCCCCCGCCGCATAACTTCTCACAATGCGGCGACCGGCAAGTTGCCGCGCAATCTCCTGTAGGCGGCAACTCCATCGGCCATAACTTACCAAACATACATAGGGGTTGTAGATCAACATGGTGAAATGGGCAGTGTGCGTCTGTGAATTTAACACGCGCCCCGCAGGGGGGTGAAATTCGCCCCTCCTGGTTTTTCCAGACATCTCAAAAGCGAAGAGACGCAGAGCAACGAAACTTACAGTACCTTATTCCTAATCAATTTTACACATCTGACCAAATCTTTGAGTTAAGGTCATGTCTGGTCAAGGAGCTATTCAAGGTCAAGTGACCCGACATCAAAACCTAAAATTACGAGTTTGAAGCGGTGCCCAGGGAACATCAGCGAACCGATCACTTTGAAACTTCCACAATATGATAAAATCATCAAGGTCTACAAATCTGCTATTTCGGAATTTCTATATTTTTTACCTAAGGTGGGGTCAATTTCTTGGTCACCCCATTATAAGTCTATGGTGAAAAATAGAATGGGCTCGTTTTCAGTAAATATTGCATAGATAAAGCTGAAAATCCTCAAACCGTCTATTCTTACCACGATCTTGAAAATTAAGTTGAGTTTTTAACCATCTGACCTCTCAAAGGTCATATCAGGTCACGGGAGCATAGAGTGATTATTTCGCCAATAACTGCTCATTGAATTGAGATAAAGCTCCAATTTTGCTTGCATTGTGCTTATATTGTCACGAGAAGTCGATTGATATGCAACATGACGATACCGGGTCACTCTCTGACCCTGACCTAGCTCGAGGTCAAGTCATTTTCACTATTTGACCTAGGAAGGTCATATTATACATCATTCGATTCGCAGCGATGAGAGGAATCCAATGATGCATAAAGATTTGCTCTAGCTCCTCTGAGGGCAGATCTAGAGAGAGAAACGTACACTGCTCTGTTGTAAGCCTATGGAATTTTCTTTGACCTATGCTGACCTCAATATTGACTTGACATGAAAATTCTTCGTATAAAAT
The DNA here is from genome assembly GCA_034440635.1 of Lepas anatifera. NCBI lineage: Eukaryota > Metazoa > Arthropoda > Thecostraca > Lepadidae > Lepas > Lepas anatifera. The sequence goes on along the minus strand of JAOTON010000711.1, from coordinate 201,949 downwards.
CGCTTCGTCTTGTCAAGAACTTTCAAACGCCACCCATAATTTTCCTTTAGTTTTCGTGGGGACCAAGATACGAAGGGGGGCGCGTCATGCAAGGGACCCCAGCTGGGCATGTTAAAAAGGTACAAGAATGGTAAAAACAGTGTACCTCAACTTCCCACCCTTTGCATAGAATCGTACCATCCACTGTATTTTCCTGGAGTAAATACGCAATAAATGTCAGCTGTAGATGTCTAATGTGCAAAGCCAAGCTTGCTGAAGCATGTGGGGTTGATTCACCCGGCATGTCAACCTCAAACTTTGGTTCACATCACTAGAAGCATGGGCGCCGAAAGCGGGGGGCATCTCCCCTGTTGGCCAACCAAAAGGATGCCCCTCCAAATTTTTGGTCCATTGCCATTCATGCTGTCAGGTACCAAATATGCTCAAAATTCGCCTTCCCAGGTCAGCACCAACTGGGGTCTGTCCCCCCCCTGTAAAAAATCTGTGACGGTGCCTCTAACTGGAAGGGGCGCCGATGTGAGACATCATGTGACTTGCTGACACATGTAATTCACAAATGGTACCAAACTTAAGCCTGATACTGCACCACTTTAGAGCTTGATACTTTTAAGGTATCCAAGTATGAATCCCAATAGCATGACAAAATGATCAACATCAGGAAACTCCTTTAGTTACTTCTTACTTATCTCAGGAAACCCAGTATCTTTTTGATAAATGAGCAATGCAAGCCACAAAGCTACGCCATCTTATTATGGTGAATTAGCATTAATGCCTGTAGGTATATTTTGAAAACAGGGATAATCTGTACATATCCTGTATTTCACTTGGAACCACCTTGAAGCAAACCTCTTAAAATGACAAGAAAAGCCTGACCTGCCCTGAAAAGCGGTTATAGCTCTATTTCAATAATAAACAAAGTGTTTTGTATTGCTCAGTCAGCAAAGTATGGCAGCAGGCCAAATGAGTCGCACCAGCCACCTAAAATTCTCACACCGTCAGCCACCAAAAATTAGCACCGATCTGCGATATACCAGGGAGAAAAGCGCACTCATTCCCACCCACACGATGCAATGCTACCTCTCTTATTAGGTAGTTAGTTGAAGACTTTTTATAATGCCCCTCCTATGTCATTATAACCATTTAGCCATTATTTGTTACGTTTTCAGTGTCACCTTCCTCACACCAGTCTCAGAAATTTGCACCAGGTTGATAAAATTCGCACCACTCGCTCCTGTCGCCAAGGGCACTGGCACTGACGAGATATCGTTAAAAACGCCATACTTTGCACGCTAGTGTATTACTAGTTGCATAGCACATATACCCAAGCAAACCTGAGAAACCAAGATAAATTATAATTTTCCAGTAACGCCCACTTCAAGGTGAAAACCGCTTACAGTCAAAACACCCATATCCTGAATTAAGGATACGGGACATCACCACTTAATTTTTATTTAAGGAGATGCTCAGACTACAAATAGCAGGGAAAACATGCAGTGGGACAAAATTTTGGACCAAATTCTTTGTCTTCAAATGATACAGCTCAAACAATTTGCCAAAAATTTAACAAGTCTCAAAATTTGGGTGGATCCACACATTAATTGTAATGAGAATGCAATAAAAACATCATTCAACCCCGAAAATTTGGCAAAATATCTACCCTGATTTACATTTAGGGGTTCCTCTGCCTGTCACCCTTTGTTTAGGACACCCCTGATCGTATGCGAGTTGGTTACCTAGGTAATACACTTTTTCTCAATGTAATTGGAAACTTGCCAGAGTATTACACAAGCAGACGTTACCCTAATCCCTACTCCTTTTGTTTTGAGCCTATTACACAGCTAATATAGAAACTGAGAGAAAAACGACATGTAAATTGAAGCGACTGGGTAGCAGGAGCATAACTGATGCAAATTTCACTCATTATACGCCTTATTAAAGTTGAATTTCATTCTTTTTAATTCCGCAACACTTAACACAGGGAGCCCGACGACTGTGAAGCATTGCCAGATGTGCCAGATAATTTACTCAATAAATTCCCAAGAATCTTGTCAAATTCCGACAAATGGCAGCAATATTACAGTGCTACCAAAAAACGTTTCAAAAGGCACCCAAGATTTAATTCACGTTGTGAAAACGGCTACTATCTCAAAACATTTTTAGGGAATCTACAAAATTTAGTAGGAAAGCTTGGGAGTTTTAACAACGTATCGTGGTCAGTTTTGGAGTTATCCTGGGGAAACATGAGCGTGTGGAATCTGCCCCCTCTCCTAATTAAACCGCATGTTTTGCTTTGAAACTGCTGGCTCTTGATTTACCTAAGGCTGACTCTTGTGGCATCTGCAAAACCCCGCCAAGGTGTGTTCTGATCGTTCAAAATTGCTTAAAGATTACAGGTGGCAGATTTTGCAGGGAACAGCTTTTTAAGCATCACATTTGGTCCCGGATTAAACACAGCCTGGTCGGACTCCGAGGGTGGTGGTGGTGTCCAGCGTAAAAAGTCCGTGCGGAGGATTACAGAAAGCCATCGCGCGTTCATACGTGAACTAAGAGTTGGGAGTGAGACGAGTCACAGTCTGCCATCGTGAAGGGCATGCACACCGAGATAAGCCGGTGGGAAGACCAAATCCACGTCATCTGAGAGTTTCTTCCGAAATCTGGCTCTGGCGGGGAGGCTCGAGCCTCCAAACCCCCCTCACACATACACACACACCGAAATGAAGTTCTGGACCTACTACTTAGCCTCAGCATTGGTAGCCACTAGCCGGCCACTTTCACCTTCATCCACGCATCTCAGGTTCCGTGGCATAGTTCATGCTTCCGTTACATTTCCGTGCGTTCTTCGCCTGCGGCGAGGTGACTCGACCGGCAGTTGTCATGACGACGCTGGGTGTCGGTGACCCCGGCCCGTAGTCCAAACTATAGTTAGGGATTCTGTTGTTGATTAGCGTGCGCTGCGTACCGCATTGGCGTCGGGAAAAAGACAGGGGCGGATGCAGGAGATAGAGACAGAGGCGGATGCAGGAGATAGACAGAGGCGGATGCAGGAGATAGAGACAGAGGCGGATGCAGGAGATAGAGACAGTCGCGGATGCAGGAGATAGAGACAGAGGCGGATGCAGGAGATAGAGACAGAGGCGGATACAGGAGATAGACAGACGCGGATGCAGGAGATAGAGACAGAGGCGGATGCAGGAGATAGACAGTCGCGGATGCAGGAGATAGAGACAGAGGCGGATGCAGGAGATATAGACAAAGGCGGATGCAGGAGATAGAGACAGGCGGATGCAGGAGATAGACAGTCGCAGATGCAGGAGATAGAGACAGAGGCGGATGCAGGAGATAAAGACAGAGGCGGATGCAGGAGATAGAGACAGAGGTGAATGCAGGAGATAGAGACAGAGGCGGATGCAGGAGATAGAGACAGAGGCAGATGCAGGACAAAAGAGGCAGATTCAGGAGCAGATTCAGTGGTAGTCGGGTGCAGTGGCAGTCAGATGAAGGGGCAGAGGCGGATGTATGGGTGGATGCAGATGAAGGGACAGAGGTGGATGGAGGAGCAGATGAAGATCCACGAACAGCCAGAGGCAGGGGCAGAGACGTATGGATGGGCACATGAGCATGCAGACACCCGAGGCAGATGCATGAGACAGAGGCACTTGCAAAATATAGAGTTAAATGCAGGAAACAGAGGCGGGTGTAGGAGACAGAGGTGGATTCAGGAGCAGAAGCAGTGGTAGAGGCAGATGCAGTGGCAGAGTAGGATGAAGGGACAGAGCCGGATGCATGGGTAGAAGCGGATGCAGGAGCAGAAGTGGTGCAGGGGCAGATACGGATAGAGGGGCAGATGCGGATGCAGAAGATAAGAGGCCGATCTGCAGGCAGGGACTGATGTAGAGGGCAAGGGCAGATGCATGAACAGAGGCGGATGCAGGGGTGGATAAAGATAGAGGGGCAAAGGTGGATCCAGATGACTGACGCCAATTCAGGAGATAAGGCTGAGATAGAGGTAAGGTTGGATGCTGATGATGGAAGAGGATGCAGGAGGCTGAAAGTTCCTTCACTTCACATGCTTATCCATGGCACATGACAATTCAGCATAATAGGCAAACCCCTTGTTGTTAAACTTATAGTCAAAACTGATCTTTTTTCCCAACAACTAAGAGTTGACATCTGGATTTGCTAAATGATATTATGAATGTTTTATTGCATTTAAGTCACATAATTGTACATTTTCTTCATCAACTTATATGTTCAGTACTTTAACATGGCAGGATAGAAAGCTTCAAATTTATTGTGGGTGATCATAATGCAAAGAAACTATCTGTTTGAATTTGTATTTCTGATTTTGAACCAATTTGGATGTGCCTGAGTTTATAAAATTGAACTCACAATAAGTTGGTAAATTGTTTATTGGTTCTTGCTCCTGAGTGCAATGTGTACCCTATAGTGTGGCTAAGCAGACATGTTCAGCTGTAACACAGAACACCTGCCTCTTGTCCTCTCAGTGACTATAATTTTTAGTCTACTTTTAACAAGTTTATGATTCAATAATTATTGGGGCTTATCGACGCACCAACTGCCAGGGTCATATGGCGTCGCCAACTCTTTCCCTGTTGGAAGGGTTTCTCAGGAGCCAGCTTGCTCCTTGTTCAGGGAAGCCGCCGGGTCTTGAACCCGGGTCGGCTGAGTGGAAGCCAGCAAAGCTGGCCACTCCACTACCGCGCCCCAAGTTTATGATTTGTGCTATGTGATGTGGAATATACAAGTACAGATTCAGATCCTGAATACAAAATATTCAGTGTGATTATGCATTCTGACTGACATAGCTGTCAATCAGAATCCTCATGTTGGCAAAAGATAACCAGAAATTTTTTTGTCATATTGAGAGCAATGGCAGGCAGCAGCTCACTTGGACAAATAGTTTTCCTGACTGTTTGAGCAGCAAAAAGTTGTGGGCCACATTGTGAAAAGAACATTTTCTGATCAGCTTTTATTTATCAAAAGGTTCTGGTGGATGGCTATACCTGAACGCCTCGGTTATCACATTGAAATTTCTACACTTACATCCAGGGTTCAATGGGGAAGGCCAAATAACAACTAATTAACTTCTAATACTTGTTCGTGCAGCCCAGCTTGCAAAGTCTAGCATTTTCGATGAGATCTTGTTGGTGTGAATGCCCTTGAAGACAGGAGTGAGTGGTGCAAATTCTATCAACCTGGTGTGAATTTGTGAGACTGGTGCAAGGAAGGTGACACTTAAACCAAACAAATAATGGCTCAATGGGTATCAAGACAGAGAAGGGAGCCTTATGAAAAGTTCTTAATTAACTAATTAATAATAGAGGTAGCATTGCATCCTTTGGGTAGGAATGGGTGCATTTTTCTCCCTAGTATGTAGCAGAATGGTGCAAATTTTTGGAGGCTGGTGGTGCAAGATAGATGACTGGTGTGACTTGTCTGAACTGCTGCCATACTTTGCAGATTGGAGAGCAGCACTGTTAAGACCTACCCACTAAGAATCATAGGCCCTGGTATCAGTGCATGCAATATGTGTTATGTGTGCAATGCTAATATATGTGTATTGATGCAAAAGTCATCAGTTCTGAAATAAAATAATCCTGAAAAAATGTAAAGGACTTGACCAGCACTCTCTCCTATTAGGTATCCTCTGTGGTTGCAAAGCTTAATCTATCATCACGCCTGGCATCACATGCAAGATTCTGAAGTTTACACTATGATTGCCTCTTGAAATCAGTGCCCATTAATGGGCATATACCTACAACAATTATATCAAATGTTTTATATGTTTTAACACACATTCTCCAATTCTAGTCTAGCGAAGTGTTTCAGCCTTGGTTCTTGACATTTCTGCATCCTAGAACAGCGCAGCAGCGCCCTATGCTCATAAATACCAGACTTCTAAGCACAAAGAAAATGTAGGCCCTGATACAAAGTGAATTTTTCAACCAATTAGTATTCTTTGCCCCTTTCACCGTCAGCACAGGGAGCACAACCACAGGCGATCACTCATTACAATTCCGTAATAACACACTAAAGATCAGATGCATAAAGGTATCCCTCACTTGCGCACAATTAGCAAATCCAAAGCAAATAAAGAGACACTGGCAAATCTGGCAAATCTAGCATCATACCAGCCTAGAATATACTGGATCTGCAAAAACATACTATTTTCAATTGAAACGTTATAATACAAAATAAAGACTTGATTTGTCTATTATATTCTTCTTTAGTATAATTAATTGAAGAAAACTTTGTAAATATTTTGTTTTAGGCAAGATTAAAACAATTTACCGTGAGTTGCTAGTAGGTGCTTGGTAGGAAACTTGGACCAACCTTATCTTTTAGGGCCTTGGGCGTGCATATATTTTTTCATACAATGAATTTTACATACACGGAGTAGAATAGTGACGATTTCTGACACATTTGGAACCTTGGATGGTTGTGTATCCTAAAAAAGCCTATATTTGCCGTTTTGAATTATATTGTAACAATTGAATATTTTTAGTTTTCTCAAAACCTAGTTTCAAGACAATTTTTAAGGAAATATTGCGTTTTTTTAATAGCCAGAGAAGTTCAGTTTCTTCGATCCAATATTTTCATCTCTTTTACGATTCATAAGCGGTGCAGCTGAAACATTTTCGGCGCATGCTTGATGTTCTGTAAAAAAAGAAGGCTGGGCAGCGGAAGGAAATTGATTATTTATTGGTTGCTGATATATGTGGCGGTGGGTGTTGCCTTTTTTCATAATTGTGATCGAAATGCGTATGTTTTTCTTTTCGGGATATGTAAATTGATCTGCGAATGTACTCTACTTACCTTGTTTTTTGTATCAATGTTTTTAATGTCATTGCCCTCCCCGAGCCGGCTCGCCCCCCCCATTGTTGTGCTTGTGAAATATTAGGAAATGTGTTGTGTATGCAATGTGAAAAAAACGTGTTATCATTCTCTTTTGTACAGGACAGAGCCATGGAAATTGTGTATCCGAATTTTGGCATTATGGTTGTATTTTTAAGAGTTTTCACAGAATTGCATAGTAATTGCAGGTAAAAATCTTCTTCCTTATATTATACCCTGCCAATATATTTAGGGAATAAAATGTTTAGATTTCCATACATTGACACAGAATGTGAAAGTCACACAGGCTTCAGTAGTTCTTATAAATATGGTTGAAACGTGCCATATGTTCCATACTAGTACTTCCACCTGCAAATGTAAATTGAAATAAGGAATTCCAAACCAATAATTTTTCTGGAATGCTGACATAACAAAATTAGAACCAAACCCTCAGCACTGTGTTGATTGACGTATGTATTAATCTCTCTTAATTCACACTTTGCAGGGATAGTTTGTTTATTATTTTGGGGCTGGTGCTCATTATTCTGGCTTTAGAACTATACAGAGCTTTCATGGTCTAGTCAGAATTTTGATTAACTTTGTAATTTGCTGCTCTGCCATGCAAAGGAAAAAGGGTAGTACCAATGTATTAGCAATGAGAATTGCCCTTTCACAACAGCACTGGAGCATATATTTATCTTCCTACTTTGAAATTTGTATACATTTAGTAGAATAGTGATGGCCTCTGACTCATTCAGAACCTTGAATAGTTGTCGGTCTTAAATAAGCATGTATTTGCTGTTGTAAATTAATCAACAGAATTATTTTACCTTTGTTCATTTTGAAACATGGTCCGAAGACAAGCTTGTGCTAAATTTTGCATTCAGTCTACATATATATATATATATATATATATATATATATATATATATATATATATATATATATATATATATATATATATATATATATATATATATATATATATATATATGTTGTGTTCATAGTGACAAATATAAGTTACAATGATGTTTAGGCGAATTTCAAAAACTAAATTTATAAAAACATTATATTGCACCACATAAACGCGCTTCGTATTCACTTCATCAGTATGCAGCACAATACAAGTATGAATCGAAACAGGAATATTCAAACATCAACTTTGAATTTCGGCAATCATGTCATGCGAACAATTCTTCAACAGTCCTTCAGCAAAAAAGGTTTTCCGAATATTAGCACAGAGGCCACAGTGTGCACACATTCATACCATAAAAACGCGACTTCAGAATAAAATAGTACCATAATTCTAAGTATTTCAAAACAATTAACTCTGGTATAAGCTTGTAATGAATTTAGCTGTCGGAGTGCTTAAGTTAATGAAACCCATACGTTGTCTGATACAGTTGTTTGATAAAATGAAAGAAGCTTCTACGATTTTCCTAGCCCTTTTGCTTATATTTTTGGCTACAATTTTTGCCCCTCCCCAGTTCGGTAAATGTTTACAATCCATGCTATGTACTACTAGTGCGTTACTTTCTCTATTATGTATAAAATCTCTCCTATGTTCTGCTAATCTTATTTTCAAACCCCTATGTGTTTCACCATAATATGATTTCGGGCAACCTGTACATGGAACATTGTAGACTATACTATTTTCCTGAGTATTTTCCGACTTGCAGTAACTACTGAACATATCCCCTATTTTTCTCCCTGACCTTTCAATTAGAACTACATTTACTCCTCTAAGTTTTTTATTCAAAGCTTCCGTTTGTGAGGATTGAGGAACAGTGATTACTCTCTGATATTCCTTTTTATTTTTAGTATTTGATTTCTTTCTTATTTGTTTAGCCTTATTTTTGCATGTAATGAGCAGAGCCTTCGGATATCCTAACCTTTCAAAAATTTCAAATATATGGCCTATTTCTTCATTGAGGAACTCTATGCTGCAAATTCTAAAGGCTCTCAAAAAGAATCCTATGACTATACCTGTTTTTGTTTTTTGGCTATGTGCAGATAAGTAGTGAACATAATTTTAATCAAAATATGCGGAAGCTTCTCAAGAAATCTCAAAAAGGGAAAAAACTTTTACATCTGATCGAAGAAGACCCGGTAGCACCACGTTTGAGGGGCCTCCCGAAGACACACAAACCAGGAATCCCAATGCGACCCATAACTTCTGGAATTGGTAGCGCTCCTCATCAGCTCGCTAAGGTACTGGCTAAGCCTCTGTCAAAAATGTTAGGATCTATTAGCATATCTCACTTGAAGAATTCGGGGGATTTATTAAATCGTTTGGAAGATATAAGTTTTCAGTCTAAGAAACTAGCAAGTTTTGATGTCAAAGCATTATTTACAAATGTAACAGTTGAGGGAGCGATGTGTGCTATCAAACGTGTGATAGACATGATGCAGGATGATAATTTACCTCTCACAAAGGCAGCATATGCAAAGGCAATCGAACTATGTCTTAGATTTGACCCCTTTATTTTTAACAATGAGGAATATTCTCAGTGTGAAGGGTTAGCCATGGGCTCACCATTAAGTCCCGTAGCCGCATGTTTATATATGGAGTTTTTGGAAGTGGAACATTTTCA
>JAOTON010000711.1:0-187500 GCA_034440635.1 Lepas anatifera | reverse complement strand
GAAGTCGGGGCGTAATAATCGAGTGCTCATCATTGACAGAAACAAACAATAAGCTTCGCATCAATCACATCATCAGGCTCTCAAGCAAATGCCGGGAACACAAACGGAAGGTCGTTCAGTGAAAATATAGCTGCGAGCGGTACAAGGTTACATCCACTTCTGAATAATTTGCCAAACAACTAAAATGTGACCAATGATGAAGCAAAGAATGCAAACCAAATCGTACTGGAAGAAAATGTCGCAAATGGCCAGATATGAGACCGGGATTCTGCGGGTGAAAACCGTATGGTAGGTGAAGCCAGCTAGACAGCTCAAAACGCAATGAGTAATGGAAATATCAAGCGAGGCCATGTCAAAACTAAGCCGTGCTGGGCACTGTGCTGGCCAGGTTGTAAAGGAAGTCGGCAAACGCCGTACTCAATGTATCATTTGTCTTGGAACTCAAGATTTCCGTAGAAAAAAGCTAAAACCTACCTGAAATGTACCCCTCATGTACCCTTAGCAGCAGGCTACAGTTGTCATAGCTTTTGGTGTGACATATGCTGACATCACTGTGAGTATCAGCCAATCGAAGCCCATGAAACGTATTTAATATGGTAGTGTTTGCCAGATCATGACATCCACAGGCAGATACTTTTCTTTCCCTAGAGGAGCATTTAAAAAATCAAAATATTGAACTTATTGTGCGTTTTCAGAGAAATCATGGTCGCTTCTATGATTTTCAGGTAAAAGTACCCCTAATTGCACTAAATTCCAGGATTCCATCAAGGTGTCACATTCCCTCTAACTCTGACGTCATGACAAAATATGCATCAGACTGGATGACACAGCTGACCAGAACCACTTGAGTCAATGGCATTGAAAATACTGTTAGGTCCTTGACCTGTGACCTTTAGCACCATGTGAGGAGGCCCTGGCATATCATCCCAACCATATGGCGTTATCAGGTCACTAATCAGGTTGCAATGCGGGTGCAAGGGTGAGCGCACGATTGTGGCGATCTCAGAAGGTATGATTAAAAAATCAATTCACTTTGTCGAACCTTATCTTCGCCTTTATCACCGTTGCACCGCCGTAGCACTCCTTATCTTCGTCTTTATCACCACTGTACCGCCTTATCACGGCGGCAGAACTGTCGATGCACTGATGGTATCGATGGCCGCGGTTTGCTTCTCGAAGTCGCTCCGGCGGACTTCGATGGCTCAACCAGCTACTGTCAACGGAAACGGCGTGAGACGGCCAACCCTGTCGGAGAACACAAGCCCCGAGTCAGGTAAGCAAACCTTAGGTCTTCAGCCCCTAACCCCCTTGTATCCACCACCTGGGACCGAGTCCCTTATGTCGGATTTTGGTTGCTATCACCATACTACCGACACATGCAGTGCCCTAAAATCCTAAAATTTACACGGAGAACGTACCTTTTAATATTTTTTTCGGCCTCACCAGCACTTCATTTTGGCCTGAATTGAAAATTAAATTGAGGAATATGCCTTTTTTATTTTATGAAGAGAAATGACACGCCCCGGAGAAACTGAAGTACACATGAAGTGCTAAACATTTGCCTGAAAAAATGCATGACTACACATTTGGGCATTAAAAGATTGGAGCCAATTGCTACCTGATTTGGGAGTTAGGTCTCACCCTCCACTTTCTGTGAAAACAATTTCACGACTGTGTACATATTTGAACTTCAAAAAGTTTTGCCTACATTTCTAGGGAAAAACTTGAATACCACACCATAATTGAACCAGTTCAATTATATTTCTAGGATAATCTGCAAATATTATCGATATTTTTGAGCGCAGCTCTACCTATATCGATATACCTTGGCCATATCGAAACATCAAAATCAGAGGAGTGCTAAAAATTATTTAGACAGTGGCAGATCTAGCAGGTAGGTTTGGGGCAAGCCCAAACAGAAGAGTCACACAGTGAAACACTTTGCCACAATCTAACTGGATGGTAGGTTCTCGAGGTAAACCCAAAATTTGATGAGAAAAATACTACTAATTTCTTTAAAAATGTCTCAGAGTGAAAGATGTGGGCACAAGAGGCTTCTTTTTGCTCTCCAAGACCAAATTTTATGCTTTCTCCAAGACCAAATTTTATGCTTAAGTATAGTGGTTCTGTTTGAAGTTAAGTTTAGAAGCACCAAAACCTTGCTTTTAAACAAAAAATGGGTTGGGGCAAAAGAGGTCAACAGCTTTGGGGGCAGGGGAAAACAGTTTTTCCCCAAGCTTTTCTATTTAGGGGTTGCAAATGCCTTTGTTGCCCCCCTGGATCAGCCACTGATTTGAGAAACTCTCATTGTGCCATTTATGAGTCATACAAGAGATAGACATCTCATCATGGTAATAGAGCTCCCCAAATCTTAAAAAATAATATTTTGGACAATTATGTTGTCATGCTACCTTACATACATAGAAATACAATTTTGTTTTATTTATTGGAGCCAAAATAGCAAATCAGAACTTTTCAGGGAAAAACAGCACCAAGCATTCCATATGCATCCAAAACTTTACCTTATAATGATAGCAAGTAGCAAAATTATTTTGTTTTCATTATTGGAATCAAAATGGTGAATTTGTGATTTTGAGGGAAAAAAGTGCCAAACGTCCTAAACGTATTGGAAACTATCGCTAATCTACACACTATTTACAAAAATTTTGTAGAGAATAAGCATGCATATTGATCAAGCATGCATACACAAATATAATATATTATCATTCAGCATTCAAGTAGTGATAATAAATAACAAAACAATCAATTGAAAAAAATTCAGACACTCCAGCTGCCCAATCAAAAAGTCAACTACAATTGTGACTAGAGCATGACAGCTATGTATAGTTCTAAAACCAGAATAATGAGCACCAGTCACAAAATAATAAACAAGCCCTTCCAGCCAAGTGTAAATGGAAGTAGATTATTACATGTGTCAATCAACACAATGCTCAGGGTTTGGTTCTAAGTTGTAGTTATTTGGGCTTAGGGGTGCACTAGCCTGGCAAGCCCATAGAGCGCCCTGGGTTTGGTTCTAATTTTTGTGTCTGCACTCCAGAAAACTTCTTGGTTTGGAATTCATTATTTCAATTTACATTTGCAGGTGGAACTAGTGTGGAAAATGTTGCAAGTTTCCACCCTACTCATAAGAACTGGTGAAGCCTGTTTGACTGTCTCATTCCATGTCAACGTATGGAAATCTTAACATTTTATTCCCTAAATATATTGGCAGGGTATAAAATAAGGAAGAAGATTTTTGCCTGCACTTACTATGCAATTCTGTGAAAGCTCTTAAAAAATATGACCATAATGCCAAAATTCGGATACACAATTTCCACGGCTTTGTCCTGTACAAAAGAGAATGATAACACATATATCCCGAAAAGAAAAACATACGCATATCGATCACAATTATGAAAAATGGGCAGCACCCACGCCACATATATCAGCAACCAATAAATAATCAATTTCCTTCCACTGCCCTTCCTTCTTTTTTTACAGAACATCAACCATGCGCCGAAAATGCTTCAGCTGCACCGCTTATGAATCATAAAAGAGATGAAAATGTTGGATCGAAGAAACTGAATTTCTCTGGATATAAAAAAACGCAATATTTCCTTAAAAATTATCTTAAAAATATGTTTCTAGAGAACTAAAAATATTTGATTGGTACAATTTGATTCAAAACGGCAGATATAGGCTTTTTAGGATACACAACCATCGAAGGTTCCAAATGTGTCAGAAATCGTCACTATTCTACTCCGTGTATGTAGAATTCATTGTATGAAAAAAATATGCCTTGGGCGTCGGGGGAAAGGTGGGTATTCAACTAGAAGGTCAGCGCCATGTGTGGGGGACGAGGCGTTGCAGCCGGAGCTGTAGAGTGAGAATGGTGCCGCGGTACTGGAGACGTCCCCTTCTGGCAGCGCTGCTCATGGCCGCCTTTCTGCTCAGCTGCCTGAACCTGCTGCATCACAAACCCCACAATCAGCTCGACAGGTAAGCGATTGGTTAGGTACCTGCGTAACTGTCACCGGTTTGTTTGGGATACTCCGACTGCTTCATGATATTGGCTTTCATCTGCGTGACTCTTCGAATACAATGTATATACCTACCTAGACATTTTTAACCTTTGTCTTGCGTAGCATATAACGTTTTGAACTAGTGCATCATTAATTAAGCCGCGCCCCACTGGGGTCCGGCGCCACCTTTACCCCACCGGGGGCCATTGATGGCCCCCTCTAACTCCGAAAATACGGGATTTAGCGCAAATATGCAAAGTGCATTAGATAGCTCGTGTGAATTCACTACGAAATTAATTCGTATGTTTAAGGGATCAGGTCAATGGTTTGACTTCCAAAGGTCAATCTAGGTCACGATAGTCTATTTCCACGAAATCATGCAATGCTTAAGAAAACTGAGCATAGCTCTCATGCCGTTAGAGCTATTGCAATCTGGTGAACTACGTTTGATAGTAAAATGCCAGACCTTTTCCGCTATGTGAAACATAATTACCTTCCACAGTTGGTTTGACCTCCAGAGGTTAGTTACCTTGTGACCTAATACCACCTGAGGTCACGAAAGGCCAGAAAGTGATCTTGCCGTACATAAAATGAAATTCAGTGACGAGACATGCACGATGACGTTTATTTCAGCGATATAGCTTGATTAGGTCAAAAGTTATCGTCAAAATACTGCATTTTACCCCTGGTGACCTGTGATGACCTCAGATAGGTCAAAGGGCAAATATCGCCTCTGGGATCCGTGAAAGTGTGTCCAAGAACGCTGTTCTGGGCAATCTGAGTATTTTCAATCATTTTTGTGTCTTTTAGAGCATAAGAAACTTTTCCCCATGTTTTTTCCAATGGGAGAGGTCACCTCGCGACCTGACTTCAGGTCACGAAATCGAAAAATCCCGGATATGTGTTTTGTAGACCCTGGGGGATCATGAAGTGCAGGAAGTTTGAAACTGATGGGCCAAGAAATGCACCTTTTATAGAGCTCAAAGGTTGAAGTGAGGTGACCTTGGTTGACCTCGCCTGGTGATTTGACATTGTGTGACCCGGGGTAAAACATTTCAGGAATGGTGAGGAAATGATGAGGCGAGAGACAAAACCCTCAACCGCAGTGCCGCGCCTCGTCGTTTTCTGCTATCTCGAAAACCTTAGGGGGGCATCGATGGCCCAGTGGGGTGAGGGTTAAAGAAATCAATTAAAACTATACCGTACTTATATCCCAAGTGTTGATTTTGTAGCGTCCGGGCAGATCCCCCAGAAATTACGTGACGCTGGATCTAGACCCATCCCTTTCCCCTGAAAATATAGAATCGGGATTTCCCCAATAATTTCACCAAACTAAGATTTGCGGGTGGAACCTACATAAGGTATGCAATCCAAATGTCTTTTTAAACTATCACGTCATGAGGTGTTTCAGTCCTCACATATACGCAGGTGCGCGTACGTGTAGGAAATTTTTGGGAGTGGGTATTAGAAATATAAATTTTGGCTTAAGCGGTAAGCTCAAGTGGATTGAGAAGTGATCGGCAGGGGCGCAACTTTATGTTTTCGATTGGGGGCACCCGGCTCGAAAGGGGGCCCGTACATGATGGGGGGCCCGTACATGATGGGGGCCCGTACATGATGGGGGCCCGTACATGATGGGGGCCCGTACATGATGGGGGCCCGTATTTTTTAAATGAAAATGTGACCGAAAAAACGTATTTTCGACCGTTTGTTGTCGAAAACTGACTGCAAAGGTTAAATAACAATTTTTAGCGCGCTATTCGTCACTGTTCCTGATTTGCACTATTTAGCCCAAAAAGTAGTCAGAAGACCCAATCTTTTGAACGAGCTGCCAAACTATGTAAGGATATTGGACAAGTAGGTGTCTACTTACCGTCTTTGTCGTCCACGTGGATACTCTCCTCCGGAGGTACAACGGGATCAGCCCCGGACGACGCAGGACGGATGGATGCTGGAGGGTCTTTTAGCAAACGGGATCCGGCTGATGGCCTGGCCGAGGAAGGCAATGATCAGGAAAAGAAGGATTGGAATTACAACCTTACTTTACCGTTTTACTGGAAACTATACACATTGCACTTTTCCGATTTAGTTTTAAATTGGGGTTTTAATTTTTGCGGTCGATAAATGAACGTAGCTTGCAAAGTACCAAAAATAGTAGTGATATGAACTACTTTAAGTGGACGCGTACGTTGCTAGAGATTAAATGCAAATATGATCGGGGTCATTTTATAACAGTTTGCAAAATTAGCAAGACAATTCTAGATTCATAGTTTACCTGAAAAATGTACAAAATTTGGGTAATTTTGCCAGAGCAGCCCCTCGGTATTGAATGTTCTTTGTTTTACGCTTTTGTGCACCCGACTTATGTTTATACTGTCCAACCATTTTAACATTCACACCTGGAACGAAATCGCATTATCGCGAATAATTTGATACAAATGGAAGGTAGAGATAGAAGTGCGAAATTCCTTTATCAGCGGGGAAATCGAACCTACTGATATTTATGTTACATGATCAAGACACCTTTTTCTGATCCATTCACCTTGCCAGTTCATGGCATTGTACAACACTGGGTACCGGTCAAGGGGTACTATGAATAGGTGGTATTGCCTATTTCCCTTTACAATCCTCATACAGGATCAGTACAAAAGGAATGGGGGCCTAACATTTCTCACGCCCCATCCATTTTTTCCCCGAATGTTGCATGGGACCGGCCGCACGTTGCCCCGGGAAAACCACAGGGGGCCCGCAAGCATGGCAGGGGGCCGGTTTCGGCAACAGGGAGCACGGATACACCACCTGGGGCACCAAACTGCTCACAAATAAGGAACTCCTGCAAATACGCGACTAACACAACAGCTTCAGTTTCTGCACGATATTCCTAGACAACAAGGGGCCCAGACAGACCACATAGGGCCTGAGCACACCAAAGGGGCCGGGCAGACCACAGGAACCCAGAAAACCATAGGACGCCGGTAAGCCCAAAAGGGGCCCGAGCAGACCACACATAGCCAGCAATCTGGCTGGACTCTGCCCTATATATGCTGGGCTTTGACTGGGCAGAGCCCGCGTATATGGGCTCAGCCCAGGTCCGGCTCCGCTCCGTCTGGGCAGAGCCCATGGTCAAACAAGACCGGGCTCTACCGCTCGGGCAAGTTGTCATCCCCCCGACCTAATGTCGGGCTCAGCCCGTGTCTATGTGGCTCAGCTATGAGTCTTAGGGCTCGGGCAGAGCCCGACCCAGCCCGCTCTGCAGGGACGTAGAAACGGTTTGAAAAGTGGGGGGCTAACCTTAGAGGGGGCCCACCTCAAGGAAGGCCCCAGTCCACGGGGGCCCATAATTATAAAAAAATGAGTTAGCTCGTTTGGTGTCAATAAGGCACGCATACACACAAGGATGTCAATATATGAAAAATTGAGAAATTAAATTTTGCCCTATGATTTCAAGTTGTACCTATTTGATACCAAATCATAGTAAAATGCAAAAAAAACATTTTTTGTTTTTTTACCAAGACCCATTTCAAATACGAAATACATTTTTAAGCTTTTTTGGAGAATTTCAATCATTTTTTACCGCGAGCGCGTTTTTATATTTACAGATGTTTAGGCCCTTTTTTCTTTTTTTCTTTTTTTTAAATTTAAATACGCTTATGAACAAAGGGCATCCTCCTACCTTCAGCATTAAATCAGGTATCTCCTTGGACATCACGCAAGACCATAAGCAAGCTTGTAACGTTTGCATGGTGTCCAAGGATACTTAGCCATTGGGCAAAAATGGGACAATTTTTTACTGAAACAAATTGGCGCGGCTAAGTACACATCACATCTACAAAACTTTTCATCACATTTACAAAATTAGGAACTGTTTAGAAAACTACAGACAATGCTTTGATACCAAATAGCCTCACTTCGCTATGCCTAATCAACTTGTATTTTCGTATTCAATGACGAAAATGGGAACATTTATTTATGTCATTACATTTCTCTTCTTGCCATCATTAGAGATTGATTTAGGTGAAGCCTGATCACAATAAATATGCCTAGCTATATTTTGATGCCTAAAATGCAGAGTTCCAGCATGACTGCAAGTGCAATGTAGGTACTTGATGGCCAGCTTTGTGATGCCGAGGAGGTGTGGGCATGGTGTTATAGTGGTTAGCAGCCTTGCTTTCCACGCGACCAACTCGGGTTTAAGGCACGGCAGATTCCTTGTGCAAGGAGCGATTTGACTCCCAAGAAACCCCTCCAACAGGGAAAGAGTTGGCGACGCCATATAACCCTGGCATCGAAAGACGTCGCGCCTTTCGATGGCTCAGGGACGACTGTTGCTCGGCATTTGGTGCGGGGTCTGTGTCCGATTCATATTTTGTGTTGGGATTGGGATGGAGTTTGATTGGGCCCAGTTCTCGGAACTCATTTGGCAACACTCGGGTAGTAGGTGCCTTGGCTTTTTTACGAAGCGCTCCTCCTCCAGGGGCTTGCAGGTAGCGTACTACCGAACTTGAAAGTTCCCTGACAAGCTATCGGGCCCGTTTGGGTTTCTTGTTCTATATTACAGTTGCTGATAGTTGTATATTCGTTGCGGGGGCCCACCTCAAAAGGGGGGGCAGTATCTCCCTGACCCCCGGTTCCTATGCCTATGCCACCCAGGGACCGCTAAATTATCTCGGAGGGCCCCAAGGTCCAGACCATGGCTCAGGAACCCAGATCAGTCAGCTCAAGGGCCTAGAACAGTGCATTAGCCTCGGGTCTAGCTTAGGGGCCCGGTTCAGCTCGGAGGTCACCAGGTCGACTTATGTAGGGTCTCAAAACAGCTCAGGGGACTTGTTCAAGCTCACGGAGCCCAGCTTAGCTCAATGATGCTAGAACAGTTCAGGGCCCCCATACCAGATCAGAGGCCCCAGTTAAGCACAGCGGTACCCAGATTAGCTCAGGGCCCCAGCTAGGCTTAGGGGGTCCCAGGTTGGCTGATATAGAGTCTCAGAACACAGTGGCGTAGCCAGGATTCAGCCAAGGAGGGGTTCGAGTACCGTCAGGGGCCCCAGGCCGGGGGTCCCCTTAGTAACCGGGCCCATCTCCTATATCTTTTGTATAGTATTTTAACATTATAACATTCACACGAAGGAAATTTTGTTGTCCCTTTTTAAGCATTCATTCTTATTTTGTTTATAGCTTGGTTTTTTCGATCCGACCAGGTGTTGGTAAACTAAGGTCACCAAATATTAAGGATGACCCATACCTTATATGGTAGCGTGGCTATAATAACAGCTTTGAGCCATATTTCGGGAAGTTCAATGTTGATGCACGCATGATGTTAAACCTGAGTCTACCTCAATTCACTCGGCTAATCAGACATGAAGTTATTGGAGGTCAGTCGTTTTGAGTACGAAGAAATGATCTTCTACGGGAAATGATTAGCAATTATATCCCGGTGTCGAATCCATGGACTCATAATCAGGAAATTTCCAAAGAAACAAAAAAACGAGTAAAGATACAAGGGATATGGTAGTGTGTCCCGAACGTTACATAACCTCTATTCCGTCGACAGATCCTGTTGAGATCCAGTTACTTTCTTACCCTTGCTATCTTCTAAACGAGCAAATTACCAAGACAAAAGGCGCCCAAGATATCTATTGCCTTGGCTCACTCTGTTATTGTTATTTTCAACCTTTCATACCTATTTTTCTTTTTGGGATTATGTTCATCAATTTCTGTCATTACCCTTGTTTGTCTGGTTTCCTACGAAAATATTGGAAAGTTGTTTATTTCAGAATATTTAGGAATGTAGTTATTGGTGTTAAGCTAATATATTAAAAATTGACTAAAGTGCCCAATTCCCTGTTCGATTTGCTCTTATGGTAGAATTAGATTAATTTTTGTCTTTCCTTCGATAATCATGTTTCAATTTGTGCTTTTTTAGTACGCAATAGGGGTAGGTACATTTTTCCGAGGCATATAATTTTGAATTTTTTATTTGAGCTCTGGGGCCACCTAAGACCAACACTTGGCGGCGCTCACAAAGCTAATTTTCGGCCGCTCTCCCGATTAGATCTCAGTGGGTCTCGGAGACCGATTCACGGCGCCTCTTGATCAAAACTGGGGGCCCCTGAGAATCTCTCGGGGCTCCTGAGATTAGTTATCGGCAGCACCTCTGAGACTAATTATTGGGCCCCCCAGATTTGCTCTGGAGGGGGGGCTGAGACTGAGTATCGTGGTCATCCAGATTAGCTATTGGGGTCCCCTGAGGCTGTCTTTGGGGTCGGGGAGGGGCGCTGGGAATGACTCCCGACAGCCCTCTGAGACTTACTCTAGGGCGCCCCTGAGACAAACACCCGGGGGGAGGTGGAATTACCTCTGAGACTGAGTCTTTGGCGTTCCTGAGACTGACTCGGAGGCTACAGGTTAGCTCTCGCGGGCCTAAGGCTAACTCCGGGCCCGTGAGACCAAAACTCGGGAGCACCTCTGGAAATTACTCTCAGAACCCCGAGATTAACTCTCGGATGTCTCTGAGACTGACAACCGGGAGCCCTCTGAGACTAACTTTTGGGTGCTCCCTGAGATTGACTCTCGGGGCCGCTTATACCAAAACTCGGGGGGGCACAGCCTGAGGCTAAATCTTGAGGGCTCCCAAAATTACCCCTCTGGGGCCCCCTGAAACCAGCACTCTGCGGATCAAATTAGACTAACTCTCGGACCCCCGGATTAACTCTCGGGGCCACCTGAAACTAAATATTGACTCCTGAGAGAGAAGCCCGTGATACTATGAGGGCCCCCCTGAGACCGACTCTTGGGGTGCTCTGAGACTGACTCTTGGGGTTCTCTGAGACAGACTCTCAGGGGGACCCCGAGACCGAATATCGGGGTCCCCTAAGACAGACTCTTGGGGTCCCCTTGACCGACTCTTGGGGTTCTCTGAGACTGACTCTCAGGGGCCCCCCTGAAATAGACTATGTTGCAGGGCCCTGAGAACCACTCTCTGGGGGGCCACTGAGACTAGCTCGGCCCCCCTCTGAGACAGACTCCCGGGGCCCCTGATACCGAATTTTGGGGCCCCTGAGACCAACCCTCTGGGACCCCTAAAATCTACTTTCGGGAGGCCTTGAGACCGACTCTCAGGGCGGGGGCCGTGAGGCCGACTCGGGACGCCCTGAGAACGAATCTTCAGGGACCCCTGAGACTGACTCTGGGGGCCCCGTGATCAGAGAATCCTTTGCAGTGGTTCAGATTGGCCCAAGGGGTGGGGGTCTGCGGACGCCTAGGGCCCCCTTGGCTACACCACTGCGTCCAAACTTTCGGGGGCCCTCTGAAATCACCATTTGGAGGCCCCTAAAATAATTGCTCCCCCTAGACCAATACTCCGGAGCCCCTTGATGCTGATGCCCGGGGGGGTCCTAAGACTAAGCTCGGGGTCCCACTTAGATCAGGCTCAGGGGCACCCTTAGACCCATGCTCGCGCTTTTCTCAGGAGTAACTAGACACCGTTGTTCCGGGGCCCTCAAGATCAATATTTCGAGCCCCCCTCCCCCAAGACTAATGCTCGGTGCTCTGGAGCCCCTCGATGCCGATGCTCGGGGGTCCTGAACCCAGGCCTGGGCGCCCCTGGGACCAAACTCTGGGTCTCATGAGGTCAATGCTCGTGCCTCACTCATGAGACCCTCGATATCAATAGTCGGGGGCACCCCGAGGGGGGCCCTGAACCCCTGAGACCAAGCTCGGGGCCTGAAAGCAGGTGAGACCAAGCTCGGATGCTCCCTGAGACCAAGCTCGAGGGCCCCCTGACACCAACCTCGGGGGGTTCCCTGAGCCCAAGCTCGAGACCCCGTGAGACCAAGATCGAAAGGCCCATGAGACCAAACATCGAAATGCCCATGAGACCAAGCTTGCCCCCCTGCCTAAGACCAAGCTCGGTTGTCACCTGAGACCAAGCTCGAGGGCCCCTGAGACCAGGCTCATGGGCCCCCGAGATCAATATTCGGTATTCCAGAGCCCTCGATACCAATGATCGGGGTCCCCTCCGAACTCAGGGGCCCCCGAGATCAATGTTCGGTACTCTGGAACCCTCGATACCGATGATCAGGGGCCCCTGAGACCAAGCTCGGGGGTCCCCTGAGACCAAGCTCGGGCGTTCCCTGAGACCAAGCTCGGAGGGCCCCTGACACCGAGCTCGGAGGGCCCTGACACCGAGCTCGGGGCCCCTGAGACAAAGCTCGGGGGGCGCTGAGACCAAGCTCGGTGGCCCCCTGGACCAAGATCAGAGCCCCCGAGACCAATGCTTGTGTTTTCCAGTGCATACGGTCAGCCTTATGCATCAGATGCCCTCGTATGCCTCCCTGAGACCAAGCTCGAGGACCCCTGACACTAAGCTCGGGGAGAGGGGGGGCCTGAGACTAAGCTTGGGGGTCCCCTGAGACCAAGCTCGGGGGCCCTGAGACCAAGCTCGGGGTTATCTGAGACCAAGCTCGGAGGGTTCCCTGACACCAAGCTCGGGGGCCGCTGAGACCAAGCTCGGGGGCCCTGATTCCAAACTCGAAGGGCCCCCTGAGACTAAGCTCGGGAGCTCCCTGAGACCAAGCTCGGAGGGCCCCCAGACACCAAGCTCGGGGCCTCTGAGACCAAGCTCGGGGGCCCCTGAGACCAAAATCGAAAGGCCCGTGAGACCAAGATCGAAAGGCCCGTGAGACCAAGATCGAAACACCGAGCTCGGGGAGGGGCCCTGAGACCAAGCTCGGGACCCCCTGAGACTGAGCACAGGGGTCCCCCAAGATCAATATTCGGTACTCTGGAGCCCTCGATACCGATTATCGGGGGCCTCCTGAGACCAAGCTCGGGAGCCCCCCCGAGACCAAGCTCAGGGGCCCCCGAAATCAATTTTTGTGTTTTAGGGCATAAGGTCAGCCTAAGGGGGTCCGCGGACCCCTAAGACCACCCTCCCCTGGCTACACCACTGTCAGAACATCTCAAGGGGCCCATCCAAGCTCTCGGCCGCCCGGTCAGTGGCTGTAAAGCCTTATAGGGGTCTTAGACCATCTCAGGGGCCCCCCAGTTCAACGCAGAGGCCCATATTTGCTCTGATGACCAGATAAACTTAAGGGCCCGGCTTATCCAGGGGCCCCTTGTCGGCATATTTGGGGCTTCAGAACAGTTCAGGGTTTCAATTAAAGCTTATAACCAAATTTCAGAGCAGGGGCCCTATTCCTGTGCAGGGGCCTCAGATAAGTTTAGGGTCTTCTGTGCATCACAGGGGATCCAGATTAGCTCAAGGGGCAATATTAACTTTACGGTCCCAGCTCAGCTCAGGGGCCCCCAGGTCGGTGGATATAGGTTCTGGCCAACTCACGGTGCCCTGTTTAAGGTTACGGCTCCTAGCTCAGTTTAGGCATCCTAGAATAGTTCATGCTGCCCAAACCATCTCAGGGGCGCTCAGTTCAGCTCAAAGGGCCCAGATTAGCTCGTATGGCATCAGAGGCCAGTTCAGGGGCCCCGAGAAGCTTAGGGGATCTTAAAATCAACTCATAGGACCTCAACTTAGTTTAGGGGCACAGGTAAGTTTAACGGGGTTCCGGGGGCAAGCTATCGGGACAGTTTGAGTTTCTTGCTTGATATTACAGTTGTTGATATTCTTATCTCCGTTGCGGGGGCCCATCCCAGAAAAGTGGGCGGGGCCAGTGGCCCCCCTGGCCCCCCCCGGTTCCTACGCCTATGCCGCTCTGGGCCCGGTCGGAATTGCTGGCTGGGCAGCGGGCCCGGGCAGACCACACGGGGCCTGGACAGATGAAAGGACCCGGGCAGACCACAGGGACCCGAGCTGAACACAGGGGCCGGGCTAACCACAGAGGGGCCCCAGTCTGGAATGTATGGCAGCGGACCTGACGAGTCCGCACCAGCCTTGTAGATTTTTCGCACCACCAGCAGCCTAAAATTCACACCAAGCATTGGTGAGAAATTTCATTGACCCGGAAATTTCTATGTTTTTACCAGTTTCACCGTTCTCAGATCTCTGTGGGTGTTTGATTTTAGCTCCCTCGCACCATACAGCAAAAGTGGGCACTTGTTTGCTCCGAAGTTCAAACCACCTGAAGGGTGTCCGCACCACGAGATCTCGCCAAAAGTGCCATACTTTGCAGACTGGGAGGGGCCCGGGCAAACCACAGAGGGCCCGCGCAGACAAAAGGGGCCCCGAACGGACAAAAGGGGGTCCGCAGAGGCCACACAGAGGCCCGGACAGGCCAAAAGGGTTCCGGGAAAACCACAGGAGGCCCGGGCAGACCACAAGGGGCTCGATCAGAACAAAATGGGCACTAGCAGACAAGGGGTCCGTGCAGACCAAATGGGACCCGGCCAGTCTGCAAAGTATGGCAGCAGGCCAGACGAGTCGCACCAGCCATCCAAAATTATCGCACCACCAGCCTAAAAATTCTCACCAATCTGCCAGATACTAGGGAGAAAAACGCACACCTTCCTACCCACACGATGCAATACTACCTCTCTTATTAGTTAGTTAAGGACTTTTTATAAGGCCCCCTCCTGTGTCTTCCTAACTATTCAGTCATTATTTTTTTTTTTTAGTTTTCAGTGTCAACTTCCTCGCACCAGTCTTGCAAATTCGCACCAGGCTGATAAAATTCGCACCACTCGCTCCTGTCTCCAAGGGCACTCGCACCGACGAGATCTCGTCGAAAATGCCATACTTTGCACACTGGGGCCCGGGATACCACAGGGGCCCGCATGGCAAGCATGGCAGAGGCTGGTTGCAGTTACACGAAGCGCATCCATGGCAGGCCCGTCTGCATCCACAGGGTATTAACTACTGGGAGTAGGGACCCGGCTGCAGCCACCAGGGGGCGGGGCGAATGGGGTGGCCACCAGGGGGGAGCGAATGGGGCAGCCACCCCTTAAACCCAAGAGCCTCTGAGGACGAAATGCCGCCCCCAAACCCTCCCCTCCCCCAGGATGCGACGATTGGTCGCCCTTTGGGTGAAAAGTGCGTCCTCCGGGTGGCTAAGTGCCGCCCTGTCCCCTGAGGCTTTGCCCCTCCCCTTACCCAAATTCTAGATACGTCACTGGCGGCCATAGGGGGCAAAAGATTCTCCAAGTCTTGGTATTTAGCCATCAGGGGAGCCGGACAGGGGATCATCACTCATTAGGGATTTAGCCCGACAGGAGCTAATAGCAAACAATCACTTCACTTGCCATTCAACACTGCGCATCGGAGCACGATTTGGATTGACACGAAAAGCCCAAACGTAAAATCCAAATCAGAGCCTAACGAAACTTTTCCAGAGTAGACAAAAGCCGATTGAATCATAAGCATGCCAATTTTACTGTTCAAGGCAAACTTTGTGCAAATCATTCGCCTCGGCGAATGCGACAAGAGAGCCAGGAGCATGCCTTAGCTTCCTTCGCGCTGCGTTGACAAGCCCGGGAAATTAAGAGGCTACCATTCGCCGGTGGACGCACATTATTTAACCCAGATTTGACGACAAGATTTGATACACTTTTTGACAGACAACTTTAAGAGACTTAAATTTGTCTGTACTTAAAATTCCACTAGAACAAACAAAGATGGAAAACTTCATGCACATTTCTGACAAAAATGCCTAGAAATATATCAATGAAGAAAAGTAGTGCCGGCGGAGAGGTGCAAAAATAACAAACATGTCAATTTATTATACCAGTACTTATCGGAACGGGCCCGGCTGCGCACGGTGGGGGGGGGGTGGTGAACTACAGGGGGTCGTAAGCAAGGCAAGGAGCCCGGCTAGAGCCAGAGGAGGCCTGGGTAGCCCAGAGGGAGCCTGAAATTATAGCACGGATTCCCGGATACAGCGAAGTGGAAGGAGTGGAATCAGGGGCGGATTCAGGCCGATGGTGGGGGAGGGGGCAACGGGGCCCCAAATCGTGAAAAAAACATATGGTTTTTGTTTGAAGAAAATCCGTAAAAATTGGTAAAATCGGGGGATTTGGGGAGGGCATCAAATCCCCCAATTTTACCTTTACCCCCCCCTGGATCCGCTAGTGCTGTGGTTCCTTGCAGACCACAGGGACACGGACAAACCGTAGGAGCCCGGGCAAATTGCAAGGGGCTGGGCAGACCGCAGGGGGCTGGGTAGACCACAGGGGGCCCGAGCAGACCACAGAGGGCCCGGGCAGACTAAAAGGAGCCCAGACCGCCCACAAGGGGCGCCGGCAGACCACAGGGGCCCGGGCGGACCACACAGGACCCAGGCACACTACAAAAAGCCCAGACCACCTACAAAGGCCCCGGGCAGACTAAAAGGGGCCAAGGCAGAATACAAGGAGCCCGATTGCAGTCACAGAGGAAACAAAAAGGTCCCGAGACTGCCAGAAATAGGGCCCCGGATGCAGTCAAAAGGGGCCTGAGAATATCGTTAGAGGCCCGTTTGCGGACACAGCGATTATGGGTGGCCCTAAAGGGGACCGCACCCAAGCAAGCATGCCAGGGAGCCCGACCGCAGCCACAGCAAGCCCAGATAGACCACGGGGACCCGCACTCATGGCAAGGGCCCGTCCGTGGCATTAGAGGACCCGCGCCTCCTGGACCACAGGGAGCCCGGTTGTAGTCACAGGTGGGGCATTCCAGGACAAAACGACCAAAAATATTTCAATTTGACACCACCATGTCTAGAAAAAATCTGAAACTTTGTCTCCGGGGTAGTTTTGGGCCAGAAACACGCCTGTGAGAATCTTAGCCTCCTCCGACCAACGGTGACCGAGTTATAGCCCGAGGCATTTTCGGGAGGTCACGTTGTAGACTCATCTTTGATGCTTCATAACTCAACAACGCATCACCTGATTAACAAGTTTTGTATATCATTGAACTCGTCTTGAATTATAGTTTATTTTGAAAAAAGAAAATGTTAAAATTTGAAAATTTTGGACTTTTAATTTGTTTGACCTTTTCCTTTTGACCTAGCTTGACCTTTTCCCAGTTGAAATTGCCCTTTTAGACAACTCAAAAATGTTTCTTCATAAAATATCTTTCGATAGCAAAAATAAAAAAATGCGTTCTTGCTATAAGTTCCGAATATTTAGCACCTAAGGTAGGTATGTACACGGTTTTTGACCATTGCGGTAGTACAGCCTTATGTTTAACGCCGCAAATATAGCGATTGCTTTTGTAATCGGTCGCTGGAAATCATACTCCATTGTCTTTACGAAATGTTAATCGTACAAGTATCCGAATTTATGACAATTAACACGCGCCCACCCGAGGGGTGGGCAACCGGCCTCCTCAGGTCTCTACAGGTAGTAAAAAATACCTTCGCGCAGCGCCACCGTACTCCATCTACCTCTAACACAACATTTTGCGACTTCTGGAAAAATAATTTAGGTCAACTGGGAGGTGGTAGGTACCGTAAATGCTGAAGGCCAGCAGGCAACTCAGTGGTGAGGGGTGACCTGAGGTAGACGGTCGTCGTTATGCCTTGTGGGACTTTCAACTTTGTTTCCTTGATTAACACTTTATCGTGGGAGTTGCTCGTTTGGGTGGTGGGGTCAGGGTCTCCGTAAAAAGTCCCTTGATGACTCTAGTGAGACACCTACTCCTAAAACTGCCTCCTTGCCGCCCCGGTAGCTCAGTTGGTAGAGCGTTGGGCTCCGGCCCGCGGCTCGAAGCATGCAGTGGCAGTGCATGTCCAGGCTTGGGATCGGTTCCGCTGAGACGCTCCGGCGCTCAATAGCTTACCCGACGTACAGGTCGGCTGGCAACTGACTGGTGAGAGGGTGACCTGAGCGGGGCGGCCGTCCCTGTGCTGTGTGGGACGTTAAACGTTGGCTTCTAAAATCAACCCTTCATTGTGGGAGTTGCTCGTTCGGATGGTGGGGTCGGGGTCTCCGTGACAAGTCCATTGATGACTTTAGTGAGACCCCGACTCCAACAATCGAACTGAGAACAACTTGTACAAAATGTATAAAAAAACTGAACTGGCAACAACTTGGGCGATATTTATAAACAGAAAAACTGCAGCCATTAAAAGTGATAAAAAGGGATTCCTTGTTTCGAGGAGACGAGGGCAAATGAACTTATTAATAATGAACCTTTCAGCCTTAAACGAAATTTTACAAAGATGTCGAGACTTTATCAATAATTGAAACAAGTATAACTTATCCTATGAGCACCACTAACTCACACAATTACATCGTTCCCGGAGATGGAAAATAGTATCGATGCAAGCTGATCCAGTGCAGCACAGCATATGTTTGAGAGGATTCATGCAATGTAAACAAACGTGTCTGAAAGGCTTTCATTCCCAAAAAGTAATTTGAATCTGCTCATATATTCGACAAAATGTCCTGAAATTGTAACGCATTCGACTTTGTCGCTTGAACAGGTTGCCTCATGATATTTTTACAAGGTGATCATTTCATAGCTGACACGGATCCGAGAATCCCAGATAAATAATGACACAGTGCACTGGGAGTGATGCCGCTAAATAGCCAGTTTTAATCATTACCGAATATGTTACATACAATCGTTTGGTCGTGTCGCCTTTGAGGTTGCTCAAGGTCACAGTATTTCTTACGGGAACTAAGTGGAAACCTAAATTTTGTGGCATAATAGGTGACAGAGAAGAGCAGTAGAAAGAAAAGTTCAGCACCATTGGAACACTCTTGTTGAGCCCAAACGGATTATATATCTTATAATATTGCCTAGTCAAATGTCAAAATTAACCTGCTTTGACCTAGGGCCAGGTTTAGGTCTGTATGGTAAAAAGAATATTAATCAAACTGCAGTGGCAAGTCAGACACGACAATGTAAAAATACAACCTCCATCGCAATTCTCGACAATTCTCAATTCTCGCAAGTTATCAAAATTTACCAATCGCCCCATGCATTTCTAATGGAAAGATCATGACCTTTGCCCTGCTCCCGGTTATCGATATAGAAATCCTGCTACGAAAAATTATCTTGCTAGGCGATCTTACTATGTAATGCGATTCTAACCACGATAGGCTAAATTTGATATGATTTATGCACCTCCCAAAGTTTGAGGTTAGGTCTCTTGACCTGGGTTGGCGGTCTGACCTGGTATGACCCAGACCTAAAATTTTGCCAGAAGCTGCAAAAATTTCGAGTTAGAGGTACATGAAGTACGGTGGCGCTGCGCGAAGGTGTTTTTTACTACCTGTGGAAACCTAAGGAGGCCGGTTGCCCACCCCCTCGGGTGGGCGCGTGTTAATTGTCATAAATTCGGATACTTGTACGATTAACATTTCGTAAAGACAATGGAGTATGATTTCCAGCGACCGATTACAAAAGCAATCGCTATATTTGCGGCGTTAAACATAAGGCTGTACTACCGCAATGGTCAAAAACCGTGTACATACCTACCTTAGGTGCTAAATATTCGGAACTTATAGCAAGAACGCATTTTTTTTATTTTTGCTATCGAAAGATATTTTATGAAGAAACATTTTTAAGGTGTCTAAAAGGGCAATTTCAACTGGGAAAAGGTCAAGCTAGGTCAAAAGGAAAAGGTCAAACAAATTAAAAGTCCAAAATTTTCAAATTTTAACATTTTCTTTTTCAAAATAAACTATAATTCAAGACGAGTTCAATGATATACAAAACTTGTTAATCAGGTGATGCGTTGTTGAGTTATGAAGCATCAAAGATGAGTCTACAACGTGACCTCCCGAAAATGCCTCGGGCTATAACTCGGTCACCGTTGGTCGGAGGGGGCTGAGATTCTCACAGGCGTGTTTCTGGCCCAAAACTACCCCGAGACAAAGTTTCAGATTTTTCTAGACATGGTGGTGTCAAGCCTTGGTCGATCTGTCCTGGAATGCCCCAGGTCCCGGTTGCAGTCACAGGGGGCCCGGGTGGATCAAAGGCGCCCGGTTGTGGTGACAGGGGCTCGGGCGGATCACAGAGGGCTCGGTTGCAGTCACAGGAGCCCGGGTGGATAACAGGGGGCCGGGTGGATTCCAGGGGCCCGGTTGCAGTCACAGGTGGCCCGGTTGGACCACAGGGAATCCGTTTGCAGTCACAGGGGGCCCGGGTGGATCTCAGGGGGCCCGGTTGCAGTCAAAGAGGGCCCGTGTGGATCACATAGGGCCCAGGATGGATCACAAGGGCCCCAGGTGGATCACAAGGGGCCCCAGGTGGATTACAGGGGGCCCGATTGCAGTCACAGGGGGCCCGGGTGGATCATAGTGGGCCCGGGTGGATCACAAAGGGCCCGGTTGCAGTCATAGGGGGCCAGGTTGCAGTCACATAGTGCATGGTTGCAGTCACAGGGGCCCCGAGTGGATCACAGATGGCCCGGTTGCAGTCCCAGGGGGCCCGGGTGTATCACAGAGGGCCCGGTTGCAGTCACAGAGGGCCCGGGTGGATCACAGGGGGCCCGGTCGCAGTCACAGGGGGCCTGAGTGAATCATAGGGGGCCCGGTTGCGGTCACAGGGGCCCCGGGTGGATCACAGATGGCCCAGTTGCAGTCACAGGGGGCCCGGGTGGATGACAGGGGGCCCGGTTTCAGTCACAGGTGGCCCGGTTGGACCACAGGGAATCCGTTTGCAGTCACAGGGGCCCGGGTGGATCTCAGGGGCCCGGTTGCAGTCAAAGAGGGCCCGTGTGGATCACAGGGGGCCCAGGATGGATCACATGCGGCCCCGGGTGGATCACAGGGGGCTCCAGGTGGATTACAGGGGGCCCGGGTGGATCACAGGGGGCCCCAGGTGGATTACAGGGGGCCCGGGTGGATCAAAGTGGGCCCGGTTGCAGTCACAGAGTGCCTGGTTGCAGTCACAGGGGCCCCGGGTTGCAGTCACAGGGGCCCGGGTGTATCACAGGGGGCCCGGTTGCAGTCACAGGGGGCCCGGTTGGATCATAGGGGGCCGGGTTTTAATTACAGGGGGCCCGGTTGGATCACAGGGGCCCGGTTTCAGTCACAGGGGGACTGGGTGGATCATAGGGGGCCCGGTTGCAGTCACAGGGGCCCCGGGTGGATCACAGATAGCCCAGTTGCAGTCACAGGGGCCCGGGTGGATGACAGGGGGCCCGGTTTCAGTCACAAGGGGCCCGGGTGGATCATAGATGGCCCGGTTGCAGTCACAGGGGGCCCGGATGGGGTGACAGGGGCCCGGGTGAATCATAGGGGGCCCGATTGTAATTACAGGGGGCCCGGGTTGATCACAGATGGCCCGATCCCAGTCACAGGGGGCCTGGGTGGATGCTAGGGGGCTTGGTTGTAATCACAGGGAGCCCGGGTGGATTACAGGGGGCTCGGTTGCAGTCACAGATGGGCCGGGTGGATCACAGAGGGCCCGGTTGCAGTCACAGGTCCCAGGTTGGATCACAGATGGCCCGGTTGCAGTCACAGGGGCCCCGGGTGGATTACAGATGGCCCGGTTGCAGTCACAGGGGGCCCGGGTGTATCACAGGGGGCCCGGGTGGATCAAAGGGGCCCGGTTGTAATTACAAGGGGCCCGGGTGGATCATAGGGGGCCCGGTTGTAATTACAGGGGGCTCGGGTGGATCACATGGGGCCCGGTTGTAGTCACAGGGGCCCGAGTGGATTACAGGGGCCCGGTTTCAGTCACAGGGGGCCCGGGTGGATCATAGATGGCACGCTTGCAGTCACAGGGGTCCCGGTTGGAGTTACATGGGCCCGGGTGGATCATATGGGGCCCGGTTATAATTAAAGGGGGCCCGGGTGGATCACAGAGGGCCCGGTTGCAGTCGCAGGGGACCGGGTGGATCGCAGAGGGCCCGGTTGCAGTCACAGGGGCCCCGGTGTATCACAGTTGGCTCTGACCTAGTCACAGGGGGCCCGGGTGTATCACAGGGGCCCGGGTGGATGGTAGGGGGCCCGGTTGTAATCACAGGGGGCCCGGGTGTATCACAGGGGTCCGGGTGGATGATAGGGGGCCAGGTTGTAATCCCAGGGAGCCCGGGTGGATTACAGGGGGCCCGGTTGCAGTCACAGGTGGGCCGGATGGATCACAGATGGCCCGGTTGTAGTCACAGGGAGCTCGGGTGGATGACAGGGGTCCGGTTGCAGTCACAGGGGCCCGGGTGGATCACAGGGGGCCCGGCTGGATCACAGGGGCCCGGTTGCAGTCACAGGGGTGCGGGTGGATCAAAGAGGGGCCCGGTTGCAGTCACAGGGGGCCGGATAGATTACAGGGGGCCCGGCTGCAGTCACAGGGGGCCCGGGTGGATTACAGGGGGCCCGGGTGGATCACAGAGGGCCCGGTTGGATGACAGGAGGCCCGAGACTGCCGGAATTAGGGACCCGGCTGCAGTCAAAGTGGGCCTGAAAAATATCGCTAGGGACCCGGTTGCGGACACCGAGGTTAAAGGTGGCCCACAGGGCACCCGCAAGCATGCCAGGGAGCCTGGCCTCAGTCAAAGCTAGCCCAAGTAGACCACTGGGGCCCGGAATCGTGGCAGGGGCCAGGCTCTGTCCGCAGGGGCCCGCAACTTGGGATTTGGGAGGCTCGTCGGGTCATTGGGGGGCTTCTCCGAGCATTGGGGGGCTCGAGCCCCCCAAATATATGGAAACTTGCGCCCCTGGTGATCGGGCACACCATTTTCTGATCTTCCACCTCGATCTGACTGTCAACTGATGGGTTCGGCTACTTACGCCCGGTGCCATTACATTTTACTGCATAAAGTATTGGAAATCACTTATAAAATGTGCATGATTCATTGGCACCCGTTCAGAGGCATGTTTGAGACAAACAGTTTTGTCTAGCATCCTGCCAGATGTGGCCATTAACCCTTGCCCCACTGGGGGCCATCAAGTTTCTTTTTCAGAATAGTATAGATATGATGAGGCACAGCACCGCGGTTGAGGGGTCTACCTCTCACCCCATAATTTTTCCACCATTCCTGGAATATTTTACCCCGGGCCACACTAGGTCAGTTCACCAGGCGCAGTCAAACAAGGCCACCTTACTTCAACTTTTGAGCTCTACCATAACTACATTTCTAAGCTGATCGATTGGAAACGTTCTACAGATGGTGGCCCCTCTAGGGTCTACAAAAATATATGAGGGATTTTTAGATTTGGTGACCTGAGGTCAGTTCACGAAGTAGCCTCTATCATAGAAAAAGGATGGGGAAAAGCTGTCTTATGACCGTATTTTGACAATAAATTTTGACTTAATCAAGCTAGAGCGCTGAATTAAACGTCATCGCAAATGTCTCGTCACTGGCTTACATTTGATACACGGCGAGGTCACCGACTTCTGAGGATAATGTACGGCAATATTAGGGCAATATACGGTAAGGTTCTGACCTTCCCTGACCTCAGGTCATGTTAAGTCAAGAGGTGCCCTCTGGAGGCCAAACCACCAGTGGGAGGTCAGTATGTTCCAGATAGCGGGGAAAGCCCTGGAATTTTCTTATCAAATGTAAATTACCAGATAGCACATTGAGGTGAGAACGCCCTGCTCCGTGTCCCTTGATGACTTACTTGAGACTTCGACTCCAAAAACCGAACTTGTAACAACCTGGAAAAAAGTGTTGTTACATTCCTAACGCTATGCCCATTGACTGGGGTATTTATGATTGCATTACGAGAATAAAGCTGGAATATGCACGACTCAGAAGATTTCAGAGAGACACCAGAAACAATTCTGACTGGAAGTTTTAACTCTAAAATGGTAGGTACACCCAATTTCTTCGCCGCCACTTTATTTCTGCTTGCAATCCAGCCGGTCCGCGTTATATGGAATGAGGAACCCACATCCAAGGAGCTTTTTAACGGAAGGGAGCTGCAGTCTCGTCCTAGATAGAAGAAAACTTGATGCAGGATTTGGAGGGGGCTTTTTTGGTTATCGATGGACAGGGTGGGCATACCAGGGGTACAGGTACATACATACATAGATGTAAGACTATCTCCGGGATTCAATTGCCAATAGAGTTTTAGTTAATACTCGAAAGCAATCGACACTTATAGGGCGTCTGTGAGCACATCGTTTGCATCGGACAGATATCTGTCATTTGTGGATGCGCGTCGGGCTAATCACAAATAGCAGTAAATGCTAGAGCTCAGCACAGAACAGCGTGTTGTATTCTTAACACGCGCATTGACGAGGGGCTGAGCTACCTTCGCTTTGACGGGGGAGCGGGTACCCGCCCCCTTAAGATATCGAGAACCACGCTAGGTAGCGAAAAACGGTAAACGTCGTTGGGTTGCCCATCCACTTCTCCATCGGAAGTATTTAAACCATTTTTGTCAGGTCGCATTTAAGGTCACTAGAGGCCAAAACATGCCGTCATAGGGATAACATGTAAATGAAGGTTTTCGGTCATTACATCTGAACAAGTAAAGATAGAGCAAAACAAGTTAAACTAATTGAATCCTCGCAGCAAGCCGAATCGAATTATATATAATATGACATTGCTAGGTCAAATCTAGGATTTGACCTGACCTCAGGTCAGGTCAAGGTCAAATTAGGTAAATTGCATATCATTAGAACTGAAACGACCAGGCAAATTGAATGTAGTTAAAATAAACGCTCTATCACCACCTGTTACTAAGTTATTCAGTTAAAACCATTTCCATGTATTTCCAATGGAGAGGTTATGGCTCATACCTGGCCTTGGGTCATTGATATAAAAATACCGGATCATTTTCTAGAGAACTCGGTGGGCCCATTATGTGATATGAGTTTCAATCAGATAAGTTCACCCTGTTCCGACTTATGCTATCTTGAACTTTTTTTGAGGTCGGGTCACTTGAATTGTACCGGTGACCTGACCTGAGATGACCTAACACTAAAATTTTCACACAAGTTGTAAAAATGATGAAAACAAGGTATGTTAAGTACGGTGGCGCTACGCGCAGCCGTTTTTATGTTATCTCCTAAAAACCAGAAGAGGGGCGGGTACCCGCCCCCTCGTCAATGCGTGTATTAACCCCGCCCCACCGGGGTCCGGCGCCACCTTCGCCCCACCGGGGCATCGATGGCCCCCCTCTAACTCCGAAAATATGGGCGTTAGCGCAAATCTGCAAAGTGCAATAGAAAGCTCGCGTGAATTCAGTAAGAAATCACTTCGCATGTTTTAGTGCTCGGTCAATGGTTTGACCTCCAGAGGTCAAATTAGGTCAAGATCGGCTATTTTCACTCAAATATGCAATGATTAAGCAAACTGGGCATAACTCTTATGTCATTAGAGCTATTGAGGCCTGGTAAAGTACATTTGATAGCAAATTGCCAGTACTTTTTCCGCTATGTGGAACGTAAAGACCTCCCGCCAGTGGTTTGACCGCCAGAGGTCACCTCGTGACCTAATATGACCTGAGGTCACGAAAGGTCAAAAAGTGACCTTGCCGTATATCAAATGAAAGCCAGTGACAAGACAAACACGATGGTGTTTGTTTCACCGCTCTAGCTCAATTAGGTCAAAAGTTATTGTCAAAATACTGTTTTTGACCTCTGGTGACCTTGGATGACCTTGGAAAAGTCAAAGGGCAAATATGACCCCTGGGATCCGTGAAAGGGTGTCCAAAAACGTTGTTCTGAGCAGTCTGAGTATTTGCAATCATTTTGTGGCTTTTATATCATGAAATAGCTTTTCCCTATGCTTTTCCAATGGGAGAGGTCGCCTCGTGACCTGACCTCAGGCACGAAATCGAAAAATCCCGGATATACACCTTGTAGACCCTGGAGGGTCATGAAGTGTAGGAAGTTTCAAATCGATCGACTTTGAAATGTAGCTCTTACAGAGCTCTAAAGGTGAAGTGAGGTGACCTTGGTTGACCTCGTCTGGTGACCTGACCTTGGGTGACCCGGGGTAAAAATTTCAGGGATGATGGGAAAATGATGCAGTAAGAGGTAGAGTCCTCAACCGCGGTGCTGCGCCTCGTTGTTTTTCTGCTATCCCGGAAAAACCTTAGGGGCCATCGATGGCCCCCCGGTGGGGCGAGGGTTAACCTTTCCGCCCCATTTAAACGGGTTCTGTCCAAGGGCAGTCCCAGGCAGTGCTCTTCTGAAATCGCCTGCGCAAAAATTCTGGAAAGCATCATTCTTCTCTAAGAATGTCTGGGCAAAATCGGACATTTGGTGGAAGGTTTGATGAGCCATAGTCCGGTGACCCCGTAGGATGGCCAAAAGCCCCGTCCGATTCTGTACAGAAAAATGTGATCCCGTCACACTTTTGAAACATTTCTGCAATAGGGCTGAAATAATAATTTTTTTCTGATGGAAAGTGGAGAGACATTTCCCCTGTCTCCCCATTTCAACATGCATGTAGCTCTTCTTTTTACCCCACTATTTTCCCGATTTTACCTTGCCATTTCCGAAAACTGCGTGCGTTACGCAACGATCTGAGCTAGCCTCCCCCCGTTTGTAACGGATCACAATGCTTCGTAACGCTTTGGCTTACCACCCCAATCGTTGTGTGATTTATGGACGGTTCCTAAAATGAGTACTAACTATGGGACTACCCAGCATAACGAACGACTTTAAAGGGAATGTGGCACCTTCGTAACGTGATTTTAACTGAGATAGCCAAGTTGTAAGGCAAGTCGGAAAACCCGGTACTCCATATATCATTTGTCTTGGAACTCGACATTTCCGTAGAAAAAAACTAAAACCTACCTGACACCAACCCCTCATCAACCCCTCGCCGGGCGGCCATTGTTGTGAGCTGCTGGTGTGACGAAATATGCTGACGTCACGATGAGCATCAGCCAATCGAAGCCCTTGAAGCATTTCGAGTATGGTAGTGGTTGCCAGATCATGACATCATCCACATACAGATATTTATTTCTTTTCCTAGAGGAGTATTTTTAAAACAAAATATTGAGCTTATTGAACACTTTTCGGAGAAATCATGACTGATTTCATTATTTTCTGGCTAAAAGTACGTCTAATTTCACTAAATTCCAGGATTCGACCAAGGCGCCACATTCCCTTTAAAAGTACTGCATTTGCGCATGGCTTCTTGCCTTCATCACCGATTTGCTGATTTTAGGGATATAGAAGCAAGCTGGCTATTGACGTTTGCGTTTAATCCGCAGCTGGGAGACGCCAGCGTGCGATTCTAACTTCACGACTCAGCTGCTGCCACCCATGTCCCGAGATGACGTCACCATGTTCGGCGACCTGTTCCACTACATCAGCCGACCCGGCGATAGCGTCTGCGGCAAGGTCGCCTCCTTCGGTGGGAAACCGGTGAGTATAGTAAGGGCGGGCTCCACGATTGCACAGTTACACCAGAGGGCAGCAACAATGAGGCATTTTCCCCAACTCGGACTAGTTCTCATCCAGAAATAGGGGAAGTTTCCCCAGAATGAAACAGCGTGTAGAATCCAACAGCAGCGGAGATGACTTTCCCAGCGTGTATGTTAAGGAAGTTAGGAGAAAAGTTGTGATACCATGCTGGATTGAACTGCTTGTAGGTACCTCAAATAAAACGTTTCAATTTTAATAGAAATGAACCGGCCAGGAAGAAGAACATCAACCGCCAGCTTTCCAAGATTTCTCCGGCTATTTTGGCAATATTGAAATTTGTCTGACCTCTAAGCTGCACTCTGAGGAGTAAACCGTTTTATGAATGAACAGACTATTTATGATCTTATACAGACTTAAACAAAAATGTTAAGTGATTTCTCGTTTTGAAAATTTCCACCGGCGAGGATTATGTATCATCAACCACCCCCACCCCCCTGCCTGCCCACTCGTCTTCTTATCTAAAATGAACGAGTGGACGGCTTGGAGGGCCAAGACTTGCCAGCAGGCACATGGTGAACTAGCTATGAACCCTTTTCTAGTGAGTCCTACCTGAAGCTCAGGAGCTGACCAACGAATTGTGAATAGTTAGCCTTCCATTGGTAAATTTGTTTGATGGATCTCACAGGAGGCATTTACGCGCCAGGTGCGGTATACAAGGTTAGATGGACGTGGAAGTCCAAGATACCTTTACACAACTTACGTGCATGAGAGAGATGCGCCGTAGCTATGAAATATTTAGGCTTTCAAGATGAAAAACGATTTATATAAAATGACAAATTTCTTTTAGAAAAAATTATACACGTCAAAACTATACTTAGTAATGTCTTAATTTATTTTCTTCCTATATCCACAACATAGATTTCATAAATACGTCACTAATTTGCTGACTTTGCCCTGGCTCTCTTCATTATCATGTACACTCGATATTAATTACAGAAGGTGCGTTACAATGCTTTAAAGGGAAGGTGTAACCCTGGTCGAATTCAGGAATTTTGTGAAATTAGGGGAACTGCTGGCCGAAAATCATGAAAACGTCCATTTCTCTGAAAAATGTATGGTGAGCTCAATATTTTGATTTTAAAAATGCTCCTGTAGGATGAAAGATAAACCTCTGCCTGTGGATGGTGTCATGATCTGGCAACTTCTACCATATTCAATAGCCTTCAAGAACTTTAATTGGCTGATTACTCACCGTGACGTCAGTGCTGTCGTCAAACCAACAGCTGACAACTGTGGCCGCCTGGCTGGGGTAGATTTGGGGTAAATTCCAGGTAGGCTTTTAGCTTTTCTCCACTTAAATTTTGAGTTCCAAGACAAGGATCTATTGAGTACCGGGTTCTCCGGAATGCTTTACAACTTGGCTATCTCAGTTAGAATCACGTTATAAAGGTGCCACATTCCATGTAATGGCATTTAATATTTCTGTTCGCTCTCGGGGCACCTTATAACTTTGGTACTGCTCGATATTTAGGTAAATAACTGGATCAGGGCAGCGACAGTATGCGTCCCTCCTGGTTAGTAAAACAGACACCCTCATGTAAACTCCATGAGAACGAGGTGGACCCTCTGTAGTCACTTGAACATGGTGACGATACAGCCGATCACTGTTGTTCTTCGGCTCAGATTATTTTTGCGGTGGACGCTCGATAACTTTGCTCTGACCCCGATAACGATGATTTGACAGTTATTATATCCGAACAGTGACCTCAAGGCCAATGCTAGCCAAATGGTTACCAGAACCATCAAATTGTCGGCATATCTACCTTGTTTTTCTTCATCACCATCCTCATCTTTCTGTTTCTAACCGAATTCACTTGCTACCCCGGATCCAATGAAAGAAGTGCCAGATTGGCCCACAATTTGCAGATTAAATTTGTCCTCACTTATACCGTTAGCTTATTTCGATTGTTGCAGTTCATACATGGGGCAAAATGATTTCTGAAAAATCTTCGATGATAGTCAATCAGGCACCCTGGTTGAGAATTTACTCAATCTCTACTGCAATCGGATATGTTAGCAGTAGAGATTGAGTATTTTTTATTGCGTTCCGTGTAGACTGTTTATAAGTAAGGTAGCTAGTTATATTCATCGCACCCAGTACGCAATTTCCTCGCGTTTTTATTAGATAATAACGATGAGCCATCCAACAAACTTAACTCGCGCCCAGCTCTGTATTACGATCTTCCCCTCGGTATTTCATTTCTTCGAAATTTTACATGAGAAAACGGACGGTGTTCGAAAGCTCTTGACAAGACAAAGAGAAATTGTATGAAATTTTCTATGTCAGTTCAAATTGAGGTCACCAGAGATTAAGGAATGTTTCATAGGTTTCCAACTAGATTTTCCCCTATAGATGTTTACAGCCAAGCTAGAGTAAATCTCTAGGCATTATTTAAATCCTCTCATCGTGGTGAATCGAATGATCCATGATAGACCATGCTGGGCCAAATTGTGAAAACAGCCTGACCTCAAGCCTGGCCACGAGCACCACGGACCAGAGACATGCTCACAGCCAACACACAAATCATCGCACACTGCAATGATCGACGTAGACTCACCACACTCGAAACAGTCATTATCAGAAACACAGCACCTATCATCAACATTCCGACCAAACAGTTCACAGCACTTCCATTGTACGACAACAAGGAGTGGTGCAGTCAAGATGATTAATGATGCCAACAAATGATCTGGTTATGAGGATAATCGCATTTGATGATCACGCGGGATTGGAGGAGTGCCCCTGGCTCAGTATTAAATGGGTGGTGAGCTAAAAAAGTATTGCGTCAAGTCAATATCAAATTGTCAACAATCAATTTTAAACAGTGATACAAGTCGCTTTTTCTGCGGGCTTATGACTACCGTTAGGCGTTGTTTTAGCATCAAATCTGCTTTTGACGTATTTATTTGGCAATTTTAGTGAAAATGAAATTTTCCCCTCTTTGGCCCTTTTTCTAACTCGGTTTGACCTTTTGCACCGAAAAATGGCAACCCTGGGCAACATGTATAATCTGGAATAACACAAAAATTGAGAACCATTTTATTAACACTAACGCGTCTAAGTTTTATTAAACCCCCTCAAAATGGGGTATTGATCCCTTGAAGACACTATAACGGCCAACACAAAGAATGCCCCCCCACTGACTTTTCCTTAAAAATGCCCTGCATGGGGCCCAGACAAGGGCACAAGGGCCCATACAAGCTGAAGGGGTCTATATCAGTTAAACGAACACGATACCAACCCAGGGGGACCCTTGCCAGCTCAGGGGAGACTAATCCAGCTAGGGGCCCTATGATCAAACCAGAGGCCCTTTAAGTAAATCCTATCACGGGCCCTAGACCAGCTCATGGCTGCCACAATAATTTCACCTACAGGGTTATTTTTTGCTTAGGGGGCCCAAAGCAGCGAAGGATCTAAGGCCAAGCCAGTAAGCTCCTGTGCAATACTCTTTCACGGTCCCAGAATTTGGTGGACACTCAGCTGAAAAGGGCACATCTTTGAATAAAAAGGGCACTTCAATATCACTGAAAGGGTGCCCGAAAGGAAGTAATTCGTTAACCGCGGAGCTCCGTTGTACGATATCTGTCTTGTTTAGCCTTTGTTGGGGTTATGATTATTTCGAAGTTGTTCTGAATTTTGAATTTACCAACTGGCAATTATTTCCGTTTGCGCTTCAAGGTTACTTCAGCGCTCTGTTTGATTTACAAGCTTCTTGAAACTAAGATCAGACAAAAAGCTGCGATGAGGTAAAAACATTAAAAGGTAGAAGGAGCATGGGTGTGGACTTATATATCTTTGGGGGGCCCGGGCAACCCTAGCGAAACATTGAGTTAGTGTTAAAATATTTTAAACTGAATTATCATTTCAGGGTTTTAAAACTGGTTTTATTTTCTTCAGCTCAAAACAACGATAATATCACGCTATCTGTTTTGCGTGATGGTTATTGGCATTCTTTAAAATTTGGGCACCCCCAATGATTTTCGGAAATCCATGCCCCTGAGGAGACAACTAAAAGAAATACGGGGGGGTGGTGCGGAACGTGGAAGCATAGAGCTTTGTATTGATGGGTTTCATGGAACTTTCCAAATACCATTTGGCTTGGCTGCCCATGCATTTCAGTGTTACTTAACTTCAGAGGCCACATGCATTGAGGGCAGCCGTGCCCCACCGTTTCGCAGTGCCTCTGGTTTGGCCCCGCACAAATCAACCGTGTTTCTGCCAGACTAGCCGGTGCAGAGAGGGGCTGCCTGTGAGGCACCGGCCATGTATACATGTATACACGACCATGTACCTCTTATAAGAGGCAAAACAAAATTAAGAACATTATTATTCCCCAATATTTATGTGTAATGAATAATGTTATCAAGAGTGAACTTATTCCTCTTTCTTTTCAATTTTGAAAAAAGTTGAAAACTGGTTTGTAAACAGCATAGTCGACAGGCTGGACAAAAACTAAAGGCGAGTCTTGTGCGAGCCTCACTGAGCTCATGTTGCCCGCGCTGTGACCTTTGTTGGTGGAAGCAGCGCAGCAGCTGCAGCGAAGCGTGCTGCCCCAGCTTCAATGCAAAGCGGGTAGACGGTGATGAGGGCCCGTCATTTCTGACCTCATCCCTATGCATTCTTGTGGCTGTTATGCAGCCTGTATTTTAGTTTTTATATGGAAACATCCGATCACAGGATGTGATGACATTTTCTCCGACTTCGTCCCCAGGTAGTAACGATGGACGGCCGCGCCGTCTTGGACGGCAACAAGTTCGCCTGCTTGGACGTCGAGCTAGGTCTGGCGGAGGCGCGTAGCTGCCTGGTCTACTCAGCCGGCATTCACGACGACTGGTCCTTCGAGTGGGACATGGAGGCGTTTGGATGCGACGTGGTCGCACTGGACCCGTCGCTGCACATGGTGTCGGGCAGTCAGAATGGCAGCATCGACTTCCTGCGGTACGGGCTGGCAGCGCGTAGTCACCAGGCGGTGCAGAATGGCTGGCGACTGCTGACACTGGAGGACTTGGTGCAGAAGATGACGCACGCGCGCCGACAGGTGCACTACCTGAAGATGGACGTCGAGTCGACAGAGTGGAGCATTCTGCGACGGGAGGTCAGTCACCAGAGCTGGCGATAGACGTAAACTGTTTGTTTTTCTTCCATGTGTAGTAAATATGCCGGCTATTTTTTTTTAAGTCGCAGCAGGATTTTCGAAAGTGTTCACTGGTCTCTTTGTCAATATTATTCATTATAGATTGGTCTCTAGGAATGTGATCGTAGCTATGCACGTCACACATTTCAATGAAACGTTATTTGAGGCAGGTTTTGGACGCTGATTCACTCTGTGACATTTGTGGTAATCGTGCATTCTTTTTTGTTTGAAATTTCCGGAAATAAGCAAATGCAAGCGCCAAAACATATTTTGTGGTATTGTTAATGAGTATGTATTTATTTCTCAGGTTTAATGTTTTTGTCTGTTAGAATGTTTGGGTTGAAGAAAAGTAGAATAAAGAGAACACCATGCAAATTTTAAATAATCACTGATGTGATCGCGTCCAGACTGAGGTTCGCCAGGGTGAAGAAAGTACCTCCCGAAGTTTTCGTTATCGATTGCGCAAAATATCAGCCCTCAACGGTTACCGACCACGCTCCCAAAACGCAATAAAATATTTCACCATTAATAGGCCTTCTCATTCTTAACAGTATGCTCGTAGGTATTTAAGCAAAACCCTTGTAGTAATGCAACTCTTCGGAAAATAGTTATTTTGATTTGTTTATTGAAATAATTTTCTAAGTTCACTTATTATCAAGTTCC
This sequence comes from Lepas anatifera, assembly GCA_034440635.1. Taxonomy (NCBI): domain Eukaryota; kingdom Metazoa; phylum Arthropoda; class Thecostraca; family Lepadidae; genus Lepas; species Lepas anatifera. The sequence goes on along the minus strand of JAOTON010000711.1, from coordinate 154,468 downwards.
AAATATACATTTAACCCGAATTTTACTGAAACGTTGATAGGTTTCGGAGTGCTGAGGCGAGGAGCATGATTATAAACATGTCCGAATATTTCATGGGCATGCCCGCATATATCATCAAAGTGTATTTCACATCCAGAACTCGAGGAGACACGCCAGTATACACCTTGTCAACCTGAATTCTATTCATCCGAATCATCGAATTTCATTTCGTCAGAAAGTCTATTGCATCTTTTTCGGTCGCGACTCAGAGCCAGAGTCGAATATGAGTTGACTGAATTTAGAGTTTAGTTGAATCACTTCTGGTTGTGATTTGAGTCAGAGTCGACCGATAGTAGAGTCAGTATCCGAGTCAAGCATTAACACGCGCAGTGGACGGGGCCTAAAGTACCCACACTCCACCTATTTTTCCGAGGTGACCGGAGAACCGTTCGTCACCGGACAACGCTACCTGGCCACATTTGAGAGAATTCACGAGCTTTTCGATTGGTAAACGAGCTTTGAAAACCGGTCGATAGTTTTTTTCCTTATAGGCATTCAAATTCACAATCGCGCGGTCGCACCAGTTTTCCTGCACTGTAGACCGAATGGTGACGCAATAGTGTCATATAATCAGGTTATTTGTTAATGTCAGCCCACATGCAGGTCAAGGTTAACGGTCACAGGTAAAGGTCATTGACCCCAGTATTCCAGTCAGATTACATTATTTAGTATGTGATATAGGTGAACACAGACAAAGTCATTTAAGTTAAATTTAATTTACAAACGTTTCACTGTTGCACAGCTTCATCAGTGTAGGTGCATAATTACAAAAATATCAATACAAAATTGCAAAGCTCAGCTCACAGCAGGACGTGCTGTGAGCTGAACTTTGTAATTTTGTATTGATATTTTTGTAATTATGTACCTACACTGATGAAGCTGTACAACAGTGAAGCGTTTGTAAATTAAATCTAACTTAAATAACTCTCTCTGTGTTCACCTATATCACATTATGTCTGTGATAACCCCACATTATTCAGTATGACGTATGCTATGCTATGACTTCATAGTTAAGGCTACTCAAGGTCAAGGTCAGGGTCACAGGTTAAAGTCAAATATATTTGTCAAGCTCAAGCGCTCGTTTCCTGCCCAAAGACTGTTAGAATATCAGCTATCTTGTACATTATTGGGAATATGTCCTATTGTTACGTCATAGGTCATTGACCTTTAATGACTTTGACCTCAAAAGTTTAGGGAGTATTGTGTGGGACCTTCACTCTATGACTTCAGTCCGCTTTTGGTCTATTCCAGGTTTTTTTCGCATAATCACGGCATTTCACTATACGGCCCAAATTTCACCTTTGCGACCTCGTTTGACCTTCAAGATAATTACTTAGGTCAATGGAATTTTGCCATAAGGTAGATCACTATCGCCCCCACTCACCCCCTCAACGGGCATTTTTCTAACCCTGCTGGTTTCCGAGATCTCTCGAGGGGGGGGCACTTTAGTACTTCTCTGCGCGTTGACGACAGACTCCTCTGCACTGCGCGTGTTAATCCGTGAGTCAGAGTTGGGTAGCTCAGAAAGCTTTTGGTCAGCAACAAGTCTTTCTTGAGGACTTAAGTGAAACTTCTGTCCTGAAAGCCGATAAATCCTGCGATTTAACTTTACATCATGCAGGCAAACAAGAGCCCTTGCACAGGTACAGGCTGTGCAGAGTCGGGGCACACTAGATATTTCCAGCCCGTAAAAACTATGAATGACACGTGCGAGATTAGGGTGTCCCAAAATTAACAAAGTTTTAAAAGTTGGTGTTTACCTTTCTTTTTCCCGTTGAGTGTGACCTGAAACGGAATTGTGAAAAAAATCAGTCATTTAAATTAATATTTGACCCCAGCGCAAATCGCTTGAAGTTTTACCCATAGCTCCCGATGGAGACTGCAACGCTTGAACACGAACTATTTCTGTATTTCCATCGTAATGCGGGACTACAGCGTAGGGTGTCTTTTATTTTCTTCCCTTTTTGGCTATGTTCTGTAAGAATTATCTTTTATCTCTTGTTTACCTGGCATTCCGAATTATTTCTACCACAATTACTTCACGTTCTTCGTTTTACATATAACCATATTGTGTTATAAGGTACACAACCCCCATTAGGATAACTGGTCGTTTTCTTTGTATGGTCAGACAAAATAATGTTTTATAAACATTATCATCCAATCCTCAGACTAGAAAGACACAGTTTCAAGACACATACACGTTATTCAATATGTAACAAAAGTCCATTACTACATATAAACATCCTTCTGGAGGGTCCCTGGCCAGAGGTGTACGCTAGAACTGATTTCCTAGTGTCGGGAAACGGCTTGTGGTAATGCTCTACAACTTGCAGTAGGTGCTGTTGGCCAGTGGTTGATGGGGGAAATACATTGTCCCCAAACAGAAAATCTAGGGGCAATACTATGGTTGCACCCCCTCCCCAATGCTGTCGACCTTGTTTTTGCCTGGACTCATTTTTAGTGTACAAGCAAGGTTTTGGTGCTTCAACTCTCAACTTCAAACACAGCCACTCAACTTCAGTGCAAAAATTGAGTCCTGGATAGCAAAACAAGCATCTTGTGGCTACAGCTTTGAGACGTTTTTTATTTTGCTTATCGACTCTTCAGCTTACCCCCACAGCTTACCGTCTAATTAAATTGTAGTATGCTATCACCGCGTGACGTTTTTTCTCATCGACTTTGGCTTGCCCACAAACCTGCCGGCTAAATCCGCCACTGCTGTCGGCTCTCCTCACTCTTAGTTAGGCAGCCGATATAGTCATTTATCAGCCTAATCCCTCTCTCTGCTGCGTTGTTAACCAACTGCAAATTTCGGATTAAGGCCTCCACCCTATCGTAACCTGGGATACCTTCCCATGGCGGGCACTCAGCCAGAAATGACGTGTCAACCGACAGAGTTTCAAACATGGGATGGGACTGCGTGCCCATAAACTTATCCAGCGTCAGATCCTCCATGCTTTAAAAGGGAATTTGGCAGCTTCATAACGTGATTTTAACTGAGATATCCAAGTTGTAAAGCAAGTCGGAAAACCAGGTACTGCCACCCGGTGTTGGACGCTGTTGTATCAAAAGAAATCACCTGGACATTGTCCATGAGGGGTACATTTCCGGTAGCTTTTAGCTTTTCTCTACGGAAATTTTTAGCTTCAAGACAAATGATATATTGAGTACCAGGTTTTCCGACTTGCCTTACAAATTGGCTATCTCAGTTAAAATCACGTTATGAAGTTGCCACATTCCCTTTAAAGCATGAAGGATCTGACGCTGGATAAGTTTGTGGGCACGCAGTCCCATCCCATGTTTGAAAGTCTGTCGGTTGACACGTCATTTCTGGCTGAGTGCCCGCCATGGGAAGGTATCCCAGGTTACGATAGGCTGGAGGAAATGACTATCGGCTGCCTAACTAAGAGTGAGGAGAGCCGACAGCAGTGGCGGATTTAGCCGGCAGGTTTGGGGGAAAGCCAAAGTCGACGAGAAAAAAACGTCACGCGGTGATAGCATACCACAATTTAACTAGACGGTAAGCTGTGGGGGTAAGCTGAAGAGTCGATAAGCAAAATAAAAAAACGTCTCAAAGCTGTAGCCACAAGATGCTTGTTTTGCTATCCAGGGCTCATTTTTTTGCACTGAAGTTGAGTGGCTGTGTTTGAAGTTGAGAGTTGAAGCACCAAAACCTTGCTTGTACACTAAAAAGAGTCCGGGCAAAAACGAGGTCGACAGCTTTGGGGAGGAGGTGCAACCATAGTATTTCCCCTAGATTTTCTGTTTGGGGGCAATGTATTTCCCCCATCCACCACTGGCCAACAGCACCTGCAAGTTGTAGAGCATTACCACAAGCCGTTTCCCGACACTAGGAAATCAGTTCTGGCGTACACCTCCGGCCAAGGACCCTCCAGAAGGATGTTTATATGTAGCAATTGACTTTTGTTCCATATTGAATAACGTGTATGTGTCTTTCTCGTCTGAGGAACAATGATAATGTTTATAAAACGGTATTTTGTCTGAACATACAAAGAAAAACGACCAGTTATTCGGATAAGGGTTGTGTACCTTATAACACAATATGGTTCTATGTAAAACGAAGGGAGATGAGGTGGCTTAGTGGATAGCACCCTTGTCTTCTAAGCCACCGGTCCCGGGTTCAAGTCCCGGCGGAGCCTCTGAAAAAGTCGATCTGATCCCAAAAATCCCTTCCAGCAGGGTGAGAGTTGGCGACGCCGTATGACCCTCGCAGTTGGTGCGTCGTTAAACCCCAACAATTAGTATTATGTAAAACGAAGAACGTGAAGTAATTGTAGTGGAAATAAGTCGGAATGCCATGAAAACAATAGATAAAAGATAATTCTTACAAAACATAGCCAAAAAGAGAAGAAAACATAAGACACCCTACGCTGTAGTCCCGCATTACGATGGAAATACCGAAATAGTTCGTGTTCAAGCGTTGCAGTCTCCATCGGGAGCTATGGGTAAAACTTCAAGCGATTTGCGCTCGGGTCAAATATTAATTTCAATGGCTGATTTTTTGCACAATTCCCTTTCAGGTCACACTCAATGGGAAAAAGAAAGGTAAAGACCAACTTTTAAAACTTTATTAATTTCGGGACACCCTAGTGCGAGATATTTCTATGCCTCATTTTTGGCTCAAATAATAGCTTGCACTCTAGTAGGTACAGCTCCAGTGAGTTAAACCCACGTCCGGTAATTTATAGCAATGACAAGAACACCTCCATTCTGGGCGCTGTTTCACCAAAACATTTGGCATATCCCTTAAATGAAATGCCTCAGCCCGCTCCTGCGTTTCAAAGTATTCCACTATAAATTGTTTGAACTTCGGCATTGTTTGCCTACAGGTGGAACTGGGTCTAGAATCAGTGCTGGCGCGGCACGTTCAACAGCTGGGTCTGGAGCTGCACCTCTTCAACCACCTGCCTGTGGCCGAGCACGTGACCTTCTACAGGGAAGTCTATCACATCCTGCTCGGGCTGCAGGAGATGGGCTTTCGACTGATGTCTTACGAGCCTAACCCAACCGAGAAGCGAGACATCGCAGTACCTGGCCTGGATGAGCCCATCGCCAAGGCCTGGGAGAGTGTCTGGGTGAAGCGAGGTTGTGTCGGCGCTGTCATCTAGCTCTGGAAGTGAAAGAGAAATCGGCACAATGAGGGAGTACTTTGTGTTTAATCATAGGCTTTGCTAGATCTCTGATTCAATAATGATTTTGTATTATAATGTTTCTGTTTGAAGCTATTAGATAAAGAAGGAAGACCTGAACAACTGGCGTCGGCTGCTTGTGAGTATTTGATCAGTTCTTGGCTTTATTCCAGATTAAGCTCTGCAGTTTTAAACCATTCTACGAAAAATATTATGAGAATATTTGCTTCAACGAGGTGTCAAATTTTTTTTGTTCATTTAATCTCCCATGATCTGGAATATTACCGTTGCATCTAAAATTAGAAATCAAGCTGATATCCCGTGAAGTAAATATTTCTTTAAAAAAGTTAAAAAATATTTCTTGACACATACTGATACCATAATTAATTTTATTTGTGAAATGACGTTTCAGTGTCCCCTTGATTCAAAGATGTGTACTGTACATACTCTCATCTTCATTCTCATGACCTATTTTGTGTTGTCTCCACACGTCACTCTGACTGCAGCGGCTATGGTATCGTACAGGTTAACCTCTGGTACCTCCTTGTCTGACACTTAATCCATACTTTTCTCAGCTAAATTATTATACGATTGTAGTGTAAAACTGTGGGTGCTGAGCACACGCGTGTGTGGGTATGACTGTCAGGGGAGGAACGGTTTGAAAAGTGGGGGGAACCTTGGGCCCACCTCAGGGGGCTCCAGTCCATGGGGACCCATAATTATAAAAAATTAGTTAGCTCGTTTGGTGTCAATAAGGCCGCATGCACACTAGGTGCCAACGTAGAAAATTGAGGAATTAAATTTTGCCCTATGATTTTGATTTGTACCTATTATGATCTAATAAATCATAGTAAAACGCAAAAACATTTTTGGGTTTTTACCTAGACCCTGTTCATATACGAAATACATTTTTAAGCTCTTTTGGAGGATTTCAATCATGTTTTACCACGAGTGCGTTTCTTATATTTACAGATGTTTAGGCCCTTTATCACATTTACAAAATTAAAAACTGTTTAGAAAACACAGACAATGCTTTGATACCAAACAGCCTCACTTGCTATGCCTAATCAACATTTTGCTTATTTAATGACAAAAATGGGTACATTTATTTAGGCTGTTACGGATCCCTTCTTTCCATCATTAGAGATTGATTTAGGTAAAGGCTGATCACAATAAATACGTCTAGCTATATTTCGATGCCTAAAATGCAGAGCCCAGCATGACTGCAAGTGCAATGTAGGTACTTGATGGCCAGCTTTGTGATGCTGTGGAGGTGTGGGCGTGGTGATATAGTGGTTAGCAACCTTGCTTTCCACGCGACCAACCCGGGTTTAAGGCACGGCAGATTCCTTGTGCAAGGAGCAATTTGACTCCCAAGAAACCCCCCCAACAGGGAAAGAGTTGGCACGCCATACAACCCTGGCATCGAAGGACGTCACGCCTTTCAATGGCTTAGGACGACTGTTGCTCGGCATTTGATGCGGGGTCCGTATCCGACTCATGCTTGTGTTGGGATTGATATGGGATGGAGTTTGATTGGGTCCAGTTCTCGGGACTCATTTGGAAACACTCGGGTAGTAGGTGCCTTGGTTTTCACGAAGCGCTCCTCCTCCAGGGGCTTGCAGGCAGCGTACTTGCTGATATTTGCATATACGTTGCGGGGGCCTACCTCAAAGGGGGCAGTATCCCCTGACCCCCGGTTCCTATGCCTATGCCGCCCAGGGGCCCCAAATTATCTCGGAGGACCCCAAGGTCCAGACCATGGCTCAGGAACCCAGATCAGTCAGCTCAAGGGCCCAGTCCAGTGCATTAGCCTCGGGACCAGCTTATCAAGGGACCGTACATAAGCACAGAACCCCCAGAAGCTCATCACAGTGGAGCTCCAGATTCGCACAGGGTGCCAGATTAGCTTAGGGGCCCGGTTCAGCTCGGGGGTCCCCAGGTCGACTTATGTAGGGTTTCAAAACAGCTCAAGGGGCTTGTTCAAGCTCACGGATTCCAGCTTAGCTCAAGACGCTAGAACAGTTCAGGGCCCCAGACCGGCTCAGGGCTCTTGGTCAGCACAGGCCAGCTCAGCTCAGGGGCCCAGATCGGCTGATATAGGGTCCCCTCTCATACCAGCTCAGGGGCTCCATTCAAGCTCACGGCCCCCAGCTAGCCCAGGGACTTTAGAGAGTTCAGGGCCCCCATACCAGATCAGGGGCCCCAGTTACCAGGGGTACCCAGATTAGCTCAGGGCCCCAGCTAGGCTTAGGGTGTCCCAGGGTGTCTGATATAGAGTCCTGAACACAGTGGCGAGTCAGGATTCGGCCAAGGAGGGGCCGACTACCGTCGGGGCCCCAGACCGGGGGTCCTCTTAGTAACCAGGGCCCATCTCCTATATCTTTGTATAGTATTTTAACATTCACACGAAGGAAATTTTGTTGTGCCTTTTAAGGCGATAGATATCTCAGGCGCCTTTTGTCTTGGTAATTGCTCGTTTACAACATTAGCACAGACATAATTAGCATTAGCATAATTCATTAGCATAATTCTGTGCTTTGCATTTATTCTTATTTTGTTTATAGCTTGATTTTTTCGATCCGACCAAATGTTGGTAAACTAAGGTTACCAAATATTAAGGATGGCCCATACCTTATATGGTAGCGTGGCTATAATAACAGCTTTGTGCCATATTTCGGGATGTTCAATGTTGAGCGCGCATGATGTTACACCCGAGCTACCTCAATTCACTCTGGTAATCAGACATGAAGTTATTGAAGGTCAGTCGTTTTGAGTACGTAGAAATTATCTTCTACGGAAATGACTAGCAATTATTTCCCGGTGTCGAATCCATGAACTCTTCAATCAGGAAATTTCAAAAGAAACGGGAAAAAACTAAAAAATACAAAGGACTCTAGTGTGTCCCGAACGTTACATAACCTCAATTCCGTCGATAGATCCTGTTGAGATCCAGTTACTTTCTTACCCTTGCTATCTTGTAAACGAGCAAATTACCAAGACAAAAGCGCCTGAGATATCTATCGCCTGGATCTCTCGTCATTATTATTTTCAACCTTTCATACCTATTTTCCTTTGAGGATTATGCTCATCGATTTCTGTCATTACCCTTGTTTGTCTAGTTTCCTACGAAAATATTTGAAGGTTGTTTATTTCAGAATATTTAAGAAGCAGTTATTGGTGTTAAGCTAATAGATTAAAATTGACTGAAGTGCCAAATTCCCTGTTCGATTTGCTCTTATGGTAAAATTAGTTTATTTTTGCCTTTCCTTCGATAATGGTGCCTGATGGACATGTTTCAATTTGTCTTTTTGTACGCAATAGGGGTAGATACATTTTTCCGAGGCATATGATTTGGAAAATTTTTATTCGAGCTCTGGGGCCACCTAAGACCAACACTTGGCGGCACTCACAAAGCTAATTTTCGGCCGCTCTCCTGATTAGATCTCAGGGGGTCTCTGAGACCGATTCACGGCGCCTTTGATCAAAACTGGGGGCCCCTGAGAATCTCTCGGGGCTCCTGCGATTAGTTAGCAGCACCTCTGAGACTAATATTCCCCCAGATTTACTCTGGAGGTGGGGGCTGAGAATGACTATCGTGGCCATCCAGATTAGCTCTTGGGGTCCTCTGAGGCTGTCTTTGGGGTGGGAGAGGGGACTGGGGATGACTCCAACAGCCCTCTGAGACTTACTCTAGGGCGCCCCTGAGACAAACACCCGGGGGGTGAATCACCTCTGAGACTGAGTCTTTGGCGTCCTGAGACTGACTCTCGGAGGTCCCCCTGAAATAGACTTTTGCAAGGCCCGAGAACTACTCTCTGGGGCCCCTGAGACTAGCTCGGCCCCCTCCACCTCCCCTGAGACAGACTCCCGGGGCCCCTGATACCGAATTTGGGGCCCCTGAGACCAACCCCTGGGGGCCCCGAAATCTGCTTTCGGGGGCCTTGAGACGACTCTCAGGGCGGGGGCCTTGACACCGACTCGGGACGTCCTGAGAACAAATCTTCAGGGGCCCCTGGACGACTCTGGGGCCCCGTGATCAGAGAATTCTTTGCAGTGGTTCAGATTGGCCCAAGGGGTCTGCGGACGCCTAGGGCCCCCTTGGCACACCACTGCATCCACACTTCGGGGGCCCTCCAAAATCACCATTTGGAGGCCCCTAAAATAATTTCCCCCAGACCAATACTCGAGCCCCTTGATACTAATGCCCGGGGGCTTCTAAGACCAAGCTCGGGGTCTCACTTAGATCAGGCTCAGGGGCACCCTTAGACCCATGATCGCGCTTTTCTCGGAAGTAACTTGACACCGATGTTCCGGGGCCCTCAAGATCAATATTTCGAGCCCCCCCGAGATTAATGCTCGGTACTCTGGAGTCCCTCAATGCCGATACTCGGGGGTCCTGAACCCAGGCTTGGGGGCCCCTGAGACCAAACTCTGCATCCATGAGATCAATGCTCGTGCCTCACTCATGAGTCCCTCGATATCAATAGTCGGGTGCACCCCGAGGGGGCCCTGAACCACTGAGACCAAGCTCGGGGCCCTGAGACCAAGCTCGGATGCTCCCTGGGACCAAGCTCGAGGGCCCCCTGACACCAAGCTCAGGGGTTCCCTGAGACCAAGCTCGAGACCCCGTGAGACCAAGATCGAAAGGCCCATGAGACCAAACATCGAAAGGTCCATGAGACCAAGCTCGGTTGTCCCCTGAGACCAAGTTCGGGGCCCCTGAGACCAAGCTCAGGGGCCTCGAGATCAATGTTCGGTATTCCAGAGCCCTCGATACCGATGATCGGGGGCCCCTGAGACCAAGCTCGGAAAGCCCGTGAGACCAAGCTCGGGGGCCCCTGAGACCAAGCTCAGGGGCCCCCGAGATCAATGTTCGGTATTCCAGAGCCCTCGATACCGATGACCGGTGGTCCCCTGAGACCAAGCTCGGGAGCCCCCTGAGACCAAGATCAGGGGTCCCCGAGACCAATGCTGGTGTTTTCCAGTGCATACGGTCAGCCTTATGCATTAGATACCCTCGGATGCCCCCCTGAGACCAAGCTCGAGGGCCCCCTGACACTAAGCTCGGGGAGAGGGGGCCTGAGACCAATCTTGGGGGCACCCCTGAGACCAAGCTCAGGGCCCCTGAGACTAAAATCGAAAGGCCCGTGAGACCAAGATGGAAAGGACCGTGAGACCGAGCTCAGGGGAGGGGCCTTGAGACCAAGCTCGGGGGCCCTGAGGCCAAGCTCGGGACCCCCTGAGACTGAACCTAAGGGTCCCCTAAGATCAATATTCGGTATTCTGGAGCCCTCGATACCGATTATCGGGGGCCTCCTGAGACCAAGCTCGAGAGGGCCCCCGAGACCAAGCTCAGGGGCCCCGAGATCAATGGTCGTGTTTTTAGTGCATAAGGTCAGCCCAAGGGGGTCCGCGGACCCCAGGGACCCCCTCCCCTGGCTACGCCACTGTCAGAACATCTCAAGAGGCCCATTCAAGCTCAGTGGTCAGTGGCTGTAAAGCCTTATAGGGGGTCCCAGATCATCTCAGGGGCTCTCAGTTCAACACAGAGGCCAATATTAGCTTTGATGACCAGATAAGTTTAAGGGCCCGGATCATCCAGGGGCCCCTTGTTGGCATATATGGGGTTTCAGAACAGTTCAGGGTTTCCATTAAAGCTTGCAACCCAATTTCAAGGCAGGGGCCCTATTACTGTTCAGGGGCCTCAGATAAGTTTAGGGTCTTCTGTGCATCACAGGGGATCCAGACTAGCACAAGGGACAATATTAACTTTATGGTCCCAGCTCAGCTCAGGGGCCCCCCAGGTCGGTGGATATAGGGCCTGGCCAACTCACAGGGCCCTGTTCAAGGTCACGGCTCCTAGCTCAGTTTAGGCATCCTAGAACAGTTCATGCTGCCCAAACCACCTCAGGGGCGCTCAGTTCAGCTCAAGGGGCCCAGATTAGCTCGTATGGCATCAGAGAGCAGTTTAGGGGCCCCCAGAAGCTCAGGGGACCTTAAAATCGACTCATAGGACCTCAACTTAGTTTAGGGGTACAGGTAAGTTTAACGGAGTTCCGGGGCAAGCTATCGGGCCAGTTAGAGTTTCTTGCTTGACATTACAGTTCTTGATATTCTTATCTCCGTTGCGGGGGCCCATCACTGAAAAGTGGGGGGGCCAGTGGCCCCCTGGCCCCCCGGTTCCTACGCCTATGATGACTGTTCATCTTACTTTGTTATAGTTGTGGAAAAAATACACTGAAAGGTTTCAAAAGAATTGTCTGTAAGCACATCATTCCAACCACACTTCGCGGGAATTATTTTTTACTTTATATTAGTTCCGTTGAGGTTTTAATCTAGAATATGAATGTTCATATATGTATATATACTTGAATACGTCGTGAACTTTGCTCGACTTTGCCAATATTGTCTATGAGCTTGCAGACTGCAACGACCTATCTGTTCCCCGTCCCAAAGCTGCGTTATTTCTTCATCGGATACATACAATTTTATGCCACGCTATCTGGTAGTCAGCTCCGGTTTCGTAACCTGAAAAGTCTTGGGTGGATGTAACCGAAAAGGGAGAAAACTAGCTATGTGCTTTTACAGTCAGCCAGTCTCAGACACTGGCTGACTGCTCACCCCAGCACCCGGGGCAGTTCTGGCAGAGTGCGCCCCTGTAGGCTATGTCGCAGATGCACTTGCCGCAACTGCACGTGCCGTGGCCTGAACACACCTCGTCTTTGAGCCCACGGCAGGGGGCGGGGTCACACTCCTCTGATGATGTCGCCTGACGGGCTGGTCTAGAGCGTACCGGCTCGCATTTGTCACAGACGGAGCTATTACACTGGTCAACAGCAAAATTTATCCGGCATGTGAACACCTGTTTCTGCCTATTTCGATACTGCCGATTTCAAATTTAGTAACCGTTTTTTGCCATCGGTCCTGGTTTCTTCTCCAGAGCATACCTGTTGTATAGCCCCTACACTTTCCACACACTGTCACCAGCCTAGCCTTTTGTGGAAAAATATAGATCAAGGATGTCGAGAATCCGAATTATCTGTACCCAGACAATGCAGCTTATCAATATACATGTGAATTTATTGCAACGAAAGACTACCTCGCATTCCAGTGCATGAACATTGTACATTGAACAAGGTTTGCGCTCGGTCGCACAAGCTCGCCGGTATTGTAGACCGAGAGGTGACGACGCAACATTATATGACGAGGATTTTATGTCAGAGTCACCTCCCTTGAATGTCGAGTCTAAGCAAAAAGTCACAGGTCAAGGTCATACCACCATTCCAAGGTCATTGACCCTAGTGCCTTTGGTCGGATGATGCCGCCTAATATGATGTATATCATGCTATGAAGTCATACGCTAGGTCACTCAATCTTGAGCTCAAAGTCGCAGGTTCAAGGCATAGGTCATGGGTCAAGGTCAAACCTTATTTTCCGCCCGACGCTTGCCATAGTGCTAGTTGCAGTACACGTTATAGGCAAAATGTAACATTTTGACGTCAAAGGTCAATGACCTTGAACGACCTTGGCCTAAAAGTTTCAGAGAACATTGCCTCAGACCTTTCTTATGTTACTTTAGGCCACTTTCTCTCCATATCCGCCTTCTCATCGCTTAATCACGGCATTTCCCAATGGCTACCCTGCACATACAGAATTTGACCAATATGGCCTCGTTTTACCTTGAATATATTGACTCAGGTCTAGGAAAATCGGGTTCAAGGTAGAATATCCTAGCCTCCACAAACACCTAAATGTTCATTTTCCTAGACCTCTTGGGTTTTGCACTGTCAATGTCACTGATACCAAGAAGGCTTGCACAAAGACGACACACAGACATACTGGATCTCAATATTCTGATCTGATACGGCATGTCTGCTGCCAAATTCGTGTTCAGCGCCACAAATTAGCCTAGAAATGGACTATTTGATATTGGATCCACGACAAAAGTTAAATTTTGTTGACCAGTGTTATTGGCTGTCAGCGCCATGCAGCGGGGTAGCGGCGAAGTCGCAGCCGCAGATGTCGCTGCTGAGCAGCCAGTGCTGGCAGGACGTCGTTGGTCAGCGAAGGTGTAGTACAGTGCTGATACCGAAATAACTCCTACAACAGAGCAAAAAAGGTCCGGAGAGAAAACCTGCAATAATATTTGAAACTATTAGAGAATAACACAAAACAAAGACAAACACATGGGAATGTTATTTTGGAATTTAAGTGAATGATTCTGACCACACCTTTCATATAAGCTTGACAAGAATAAGTGTATAGCTTGCCGACGATATATCATGCAGTATACTTGTTTCTGACAGAGCCAAGCAGAAAAAATGCTAACCGTACAGTTAAATAAAACCTTGGCTCAGAATGATGAGTACGGAGCCTATCACCACGGAAAGGGATTTTCCATCCCTCTTAAATGTCATTCCCCAGCCACTTTTGACTCCTGACCTTGCAATAGTGGAGAACTGTTGGCGATGCAGCACGTGGTGGATCTAAATCGACTGTTTGGGGATGGGGGAGGGTCAAAAGCCTTTTTGCCTCCACTCTTCATGTAAAACCACGTACACGGATTATATGGAGGTGCAACCGTGAAATGCACGTCGAGTTAGGTAGTGGAATAGGCATTAAACTAGCAGAATTTATTTGATGGAAAGTCCATGTGAGGGCATGAACTTGTAGTAAAACTAAACAACCTATGGGGTATTTGGCACCTTCGTTCACACGAACGTGAGCAGGAGAGGTGCAAGCCTGTAGCGCCGTCAGGCGGCAGATCTCAGATCAGAATATTTAGGTTACGTTGTTTAGAGAACTTCGATAAATTTTCCCCATGCGGGCGGCGATAACCTGGGAACTCGACAAGAGATAATGAGTAGGTGCTGCTTGTCCTTTGCGGCAGAGTGAAACCCCAGATTCGTGATAAAGTATTTGAAGACAACCTAAACAGCAGTGGCAAAAACGTCGCGGTACCCGACCACCAAAATGTACACATCGTGCGGGTTGTTCGAAGAAATGTGGCACCTTCATAATGTGATTTGAGCTGAGATAGCTATGTGATAGCAAATGACGAGAAAACACTTGATCAACATTTAATTTTTCCATAACCTTACCCTTTGTAGAGAACAAAATATCCGCCTACCAATCCGTACTACGTGAACGTGTCATTCTATGAATTGAGCTAGGCAATGTTTTGCGGACGAACATAAATGCTGCAACGCCGTATAAACCATACTTATTATGGGTCCGATTAGATGATATAGGGGCAGAAAAAGGGAAACGGAAAATATAATCATAATAATGATAATTACTGGGGTTTAACGAAACACCAACTGCCAGTATTATAAGGCGTAGCCAACCCCGCCCTGTTGGAAGGGTTTCGAGAGCCAGGTTGTTCTTATGCAGAGAACCCGCCCGGCTTTGAACCTAGGACCTGTGGCTCAGGAGGCAGGGACTGTCCCACCGAATCACGCATCCCCAAAACTCCATCATTGTCGGAACTTGGATTGAAATTGGACAATCAATAAATCGGGTGCATTGCTCGGAGTTTCTTACAAGGAATGTGGCACCTTTATAACGTGATTTTAACGAAGATAGCCAAGTTGTAAAGCATACCGGAAAACCGGTACTCAATATAACACTTGTCGGGAAACACTCAAAATTTCCGTAGAGAAAAGCTAAAACCTACCTGAAATGTACCCCAAATACCCTAGCCAGGCGGCCACAGTTGCCAGCTGTTGGTGTGACGACAACGCTGACGTCACGGTGAGTAATCAGTCAATTGAAGCCCTTCAAGCCTATTGAATATGGTAGAAGTTGCCAGATCTTGACGTCATCCACAGGCAGAGGTTTATTATTCACCCTAGAGGAGCATTAGAGCAGCAGTTTAAAAATCAAAATATCGAGCTCATTGTACATTTTCAGAACAGTCATGGACGTTTTCATGATTTTCGGCTAAAAATACCCCTAATTATACTAAATTCCAGGATTCGACTAAGGCGCCACATTTCCTTTAAGGGCTTTTTATAAGGCGTTTTGTGCCATCATGTATAAGGCGTTCTGTGCCTACCCGGTAGCTCAGTTGGTAGAGCGTTGGGCTCCGGCCCGCTGCTCAGAAACATGCGGTGGCAGTGCAGGTCCAGGCTTGGGATCGGTTCCCCAGAGACGCCCTGGCGATCAATAGTTTACCCGATGTATATCGGCTGGCAACTGACTGGTGAGGGGGTGACCAGAGCGGGGCGGTCGTCCCTGTGCTTTGTGGGACGTTAAAATTTGGCTTCTAAATTAACCTTTCGTTATGGGAGCTGCTCGTTCGGGTGGTTGGGTCGGGGTCTCTGTGACAAGTCCCTTGATGACTTTAGTGAGGTTTTAACTTCAAAAACTGAGCTGGGAACAACTTGGACAAAATTTATACAAAAAATGGCACATTTGCCCGCCTTTAAAGTTCGGAAGTATGTACATACATACATTGGCAGAGGTGTGGATTGATATCTCTGGAGGCGCCCGGGCTCTGTCAATGAAAAGTCGAAGTTGTGGTAGAATATACTTAGAATGTTTGTATTTTTTCATTTAGATTACTTTAAATTGGTGTTAAGCAGTTCAACAGGCCCGTGAAATGGCTAAAGTACACGCTTATCCCCTTTAACATGGTGATTATTGATATTGATTCGAATTTGGGCACCCCCAATCATTTTAAAAATTCCACGCCTTGGACATTGGCCATTAGGGTAACATGGAATGTTTGAGTTACGTAGCGGCTCCGCACTCACCTAAGTGGAGTGCATTCTCTTGTACAGATTTATGTCACAGCGTCCACATGCCTCAAAGCCATCGCGTAAAAGCAGTGGCCGGTCCAGGGGAGGGAGGGCGAAAAAGGTATGCGTCCCCAAACGGAAAAGCTCGGGGCAAATGTATGTTTTGCACCACGCTCCAAAGCTGTCGACCTCCTTCTTGCCCCGACGCCTTTTTAGTTTATAAGCAATGTTTTGGTGCTTCAACTTTCAACTTCAAACAGAAAAGTCAACTTCAGTGTAATATTGGGCCTTGCAAAAACAAGCTTCTTGTGGCCACATTTGTCAATGTCACGTCAAGGTTACCCCGGTGGAAAATAAAGATTTCCTCGTGACGTCTTTTTTCTTCTTCGACCTGGGCTTACCCCCAAAACCTTCCGTCTAGTTAAATTGTGGCATCATCTTTCACCCCGTGACGCTTTTTTTGTTTTTCGACCTTGGCTTTTCCCCTAAACCTACCGGCTAGATCCGCCACTGTGTAAAAAAATGCAACTTACCACACATCCTTGCATTGTAAGTTAGCAAACATTGCTTATGATAAGTGGGAGTGTAAATCTGGTATTAGTTGGCCTATCTCCTTATTACTCCCCTAATTATGCTCTTCATATCTGATAAGCTCACCCGCTACCTGCTTCGGTCCACCGAGGCGTTAACTCGAAAAGAGAGATGCCACTTTTGTACCATACCAAGCGAAAATTCAACACAGTGTCCATTTAAAACTAGGGACCGTATTCAGATCTCTAGCGTGCGCATGACTTTGCGCAAACAAACAACAACCTAACTCAAATCAACGCCAGTTTGGTACTCTGACCTCCCGCGAGTAGCTACGCTCGGGGTAAGACAGCGAGACGGGCCGCCACTTCGTGTCCTGCGTACGTTGGTTTTTGGCATTGTAATCTTTTTGCGTAAGCAGCGTGCGCTCGCAATGGTTAAGGTAATTGGACAGTTGCGACAGCTCCCGAGTTGACAAGCTGGCTGAGGGTCTTTGTTGCCTTGCTGGACAGCGCAGATTTAAAGCCCGGGGTCCGTTGTTATACAATGATCTGCCTAATGACCTGAAAATGCTACCAGTGCCTATTTTTCTGCCGCGCCCTCAAGCGCCAACTCTTGGCGGAGCGGATTTAGGGCGATGTGAGTGTGTGGTGGTGCGCTGGGTGAATAGCGATATGTAGTATTTTAAGTGATTATTTCTTAATGTACGATTTTAACTGGTTTGTATTGTATGAAGTGTGTCGCCTAACTATATCCCCAACCATTAATAGCTTGACGTAGGGTCCTAATAGCCACAACTGTTCTTTTAACTGTGGATGACTCTGAATAAAGTCTTTGTCTTTGTCTTTTATTCTCAAACACAAAATCGTAAGGACAGGGAAATCGTAGAGTGTGTCTTTTTGCTTTTAAGCATACGCATAATTAGTGCTCGCTGCTTTGGGTCAAATATGTCCAACTAACCGTCAAGTCTAAATAGGTTTCCCCATCATATGCAAATCAATGTTTGTTTGCAAATCAATTAGAAACTGGATTGAATAGGATAAAATGGGGCAATGTTTGGGGGCTTTAATTGTCATGGGATGGGGCGGGAAAGTTATCTCAGGAAAGTATTCTGAAAATAATTGTAATAGGATAGAGTGGAGGATGACACTGAGCGTGTTCTATACGTTTTCAGGGGGTGAATGGGGCGGAACAGACTAAAGTCGAATGGAATGGCATGTGTAGATGAGAAAACTTTGTTCTATGCTGACTTCTTATAATAAATGTTGCCGTTTACGCTGCTTGAAATGTTTCTTACCGTTATGAAAGTGTTGGGAAGTTAACTGTATTTCTTTCACGGGGATACGAAGTCAAACGCAAAATCTGGTAGAAAGGATCATTGATAAGCTAATAATGAAGAAGAAAATACAAAAGTGCTGTAACCCATCAGTTTTCCACGGCCTCGGGAATTTATCATTTGTACAAGGCGATAATATTACTAAGCCCTAGCTCCAGGGATATATTTTGCGGGTTTAAATGATTAAAATGTATTAACTTTTTCACTGTACGTATTAGTGAAGTTATCCAATGCACAAGCCGTTTCCCAAAAGACGACCGTTTCTTATGAAACTACACCTCTGAATAATGACATTGAGCGGGGACTGCAGCTGACCTCCAGAAACGTGTTAGTTGCTAGAGATGTCATTTTTATTCAATGAAAATTGGTATCTTTTAACAGTGAGTGGCTGCAAAACGAATGCCTCCGTTACTTTACATACACTTTGAAGTTCTCAAATACAGCAGTGAACCGATACATAGCCTGTTCAGTTGCAACTATTGCGGCGTGTACTTCTAATCCAAATATTTTACTGTCACTATTTATCAGCCTGCCGCCCACAGCAGCGGCCTACAGACGGAGCCGGGCGGCGCACCAAACCTGCAAAACGATGACAACCAGACTGGAATTGGATGCGGTGAACTCATAACGGCCCTATATAGAAACTCTCCTATTTTGATAATCTGTTTTGATACGAGCATTTTGTGGTCGACTCCGCTCATGCCCCTGACACACTTTGAACTTTGCTCCCCTTTATTGCTAAAGTAGGAATGCTTTGTTACAAAGATATATATATATATATATATATATATATATATATATATATATATATATATATATATATATATCCCACTCGCTGGCATTCAAAGCCCACATTGAGGCTTCCTGTGCGTGAGTGCAAATATTTTTATTGTCCGGCCATCCACACTCCCACATTTATCAAGCGGATGAAAGCTGAGCATTATTCTGCCAGCTCAGAGCGGATTACAGACTTATTGCATCTCCGGCGATTAGTCATTGTATTTCCACAGTGATGCTAGGTTGAGCGTGCCGCTTGGCATTCTTGAACATGAATTTTGTATTCAAGGCATCCCAGTCACTCGAAACATAGCTCTTTCAACATCAAAAGCTCCACAAAAACCGCTGAGAATGTGGGTGTAGGTAAGCAGCTCCCAATACCAACCATACACACGCAAAAGATGAGAATACCGATCTGGTATACGCTCTGAGATCAGAATATCGTTTTCCTCCTATCTACGCAGCTCGTACGTACGCCAAAGATCAGAATCGCAGATCAGCTCATGTGCGCCCATTCCCATCGGAATACCGACATCAGAAAAGGCATATCCAATAAGAAAGAACATGCCTATACGTGCGACCGATATCAGAATACGGCCCCAGGCCGATTTAATCGTTGTGTTAAAATTTTTGCGTCTGTGATAATATTGCACTGGCATTCGAAGAGCTCAACGGAATGTCATAAAAATATATAACCCATATAAAGAATCAGCATACCAGTTCTGCAAGCAGTTCAAGACATTCTAGTGTCATGTTCATGTTTTTTTCTGTCAATATCATCAGGCTGATTGACCGGTGGTTGAATAAAACAGCGCACAGATTCAAAGTGTGTGCATTACTTTGATACACAACCACATGGGCGTGAATGGCGGTCCACCGGACATGACCGGTGTGCAAAAGTGGCGTTTCCCTGGGCCTGAGCCAGTGCGGCTGACCAGCGCCGCTAACGAGATGCGCTGCCAGCTGCGTTCGCGGGTGTGTCCATCAGCATGCCGGACCGCCGCCCGAGCTCAGCCCGACCGTCCGTCAGCGGCGGCCTCTGCGGCGCCAGCCGAGCGTCTTCCCACTGATGCGATAGGCCGTAATGCGGCAATTAGCCGGATCGTAATTAGTCAGAGTTCCGTCGCTACAGCGCCGCCCCGTCCACACAAAAGAACGTTCATGGTTGGCTGAGTCGCGATAACCTGTTCTCGGGGGGTGGTGGCTGCTGTTCTCAAGTGGGCTGCGTTACCTGGAACGATCTTTTGCATTGGGCTTTCGGGTCCGTTTCTTATGGAGACGGTATGATCCGTCTACATCTGTTCAGCTGTCACCCTCACCTGGGTGATTGCACAATAAATGGGCCAAAAATTTCATACGATAAAGGGTGGCCATTTATTTTCTTCAAAACCGAGTTTCATATGTGTGGAATTCAGCTATTGCATCTGAAAAACGTTTTACTACTCTGGGAAGAATAGTTTCGACATTTGGAATTTTGATTTCGGAAATATTGACCCAGCCGTACCTTAATTTTAGAGGTTTTCTTTGAACCTGTAGCTTCACTACACTACACGTAGCGTAAAGATAATTCAATTTTAATTCGAACGTGATCTGACAGTTAGTGATTATCTATCCACTCGTCAAAATAATACAAATATGGTTTGAGCTGCATATATTATTTCCAAGACTTCAAAAATTAAAAATATGTATCTCTGTAAATCCAATTTGCTCATAACCGTCGCCCTCATTTCCATAGAACCTTAAAATTTACAAAACAAAAACCAAACCCTGTTCTGTGTGCCAAACAGAAGAAGTTCAAATTTGTTTGTTGTGCTACAAGGATGCAATTGTATCATATTTTTTATTTACTTTCCAACTCGCCCATTGCAGCAGTTTTGTGTTGGTCCATGCAGGTTTTGTGGAAGTCTGTCAACGAAACTAAAAGCAATGATCGACTTAGAACCAAAACAATGATCATACAATTGCATCCCCTGCAGCTAAAGAATACAGATTTGAGCTTCTATTTCAAATTCTGTTTCTTTAGATCAGCTTCGTATTCTATTTCATCGTTATCTTCCACAAATAGAGGCTGGGGACCGGGGTCTGGTCCCCAGTTTTCATAAAAAATATCCTGGTTTCAGCCCAATTTGAAAAAAACATGGAAAATGTTGTGCAACCAGCTCGTGCAGATGGCAGCAATAAGCCCATACTCAATGATTTTTTGGCTCTAGGGGCAAAAGTGTTTTGTCAGCAGCGGGTTGAAGATCGACTGGCCTCATTTTGTGACTGATGGCTACGCTTCTGATAAGAATATTTTACCAGCATTCTGCTATATACAGCAGTCAACGGGAGAGGATATGCAATTTCTCTGGGGTTTAGATACGTGGGGCTAAGCCAAAGCAAAGGCGCACCTTCAGATGTGGATGCAGATTGGTAAAAACAATGGTTTAATGGTTGAATCATTCATTCATTCATTGAACTAGAGCGTGATGCAAAATAGCCACGTCAGGATAACGTCTGCAGTTGTACATTTATAGTCGAAATTCTGCTCTTAACCCCACCTCTTGTCTTCTTTGGGAGTACCTCCGATAACTTGTTTATTATTTTATACGCTTCAACCTGATGCATCTCGTTTTTTTGTATATTTTGCTAGCGATGTAGTACTCTAAAATGTGACTGCACTAATATGACGGCCTCTTCATTATGACACATTTAAAGTGTCTCTAACATTGCGAAATGGATCGATATGGCACTTTAAATTATTTGTATTCACTTCAATTGGCGAAAAAATTATTTCTATTCACTCCTCTTAAGTCAGCAACCGTGCTATGGCACAAACCCGATACGGGATATGTCTATTATAGGCATGCCTTCGTTAACTATTGAAACCACGTCTCACTGAAAAATATATTGAAATAAGAAATGTATATCGGATTAGTATTGTATGCAGGACTATCACCTAACCTTTTCCAAGGAACAACTTTCACCATGAGCGCCAAAATCGGGGGGAGGGTGGGGACGCATCCCCCTGTTGGCCAATCAGGGGGAAGTCCCCTCGAAAAAATTATTTCATCGTCATTAATGCTGTCAGGTACCAAATATCATCAAAATTCGCCTCCCCCGGTCAGCACAGGGGCGTAGCCAGGATTTCGCTCAGGGAGGGGCGGCGCCCTGAAAAGGGCCCTGCGGCAGCGTCAAAAGGGCCCTGATGGATAAAAAGGGCCCTGCTTGTTACAAAATAGAGTGCTGAAGTGGGCTTAAGAGGGCCCTGTCTGGTATAAAATGCCAAATTTGACCACAGAGCATAGTGCGGGCGAGCCGCGCTTCGCGCAGCTCGTGTCCTTAGGCGGGCCATTGAGCCCTCAGGGAGGGGCGGCTGTCCTTGCCGCCCCCCTTGGCTACGCCCCTGGGTCAGCACCAGCCAGGGTCCGTCCCCTTGTAAAAATTCCGTGGCGGCGCCCCTGACTTTCACCTAAAAATTCCATGGAACAAATTCCAACACCATATCTGATCTTACTGTCGGTACAGTCGGCTCAGTCGGCTTTGTATTAATACCATAATGTATGTATGTACATATCTATACGGTAAAGCACAGTTTGTGGTCAGAGTCTTCTTAAATACTAACCCCAGATGTCAACCTATGTTCAAGGTGACGTTCTGAAACTGCGAGGGAATCTGCCGCTGAAGTTTTAAGCAGATTCAGGAAGCTAGAAATGAAAATCATTAAGCCTTTCGAAAGATACTTGAGAAGCATGTGAACTGTTTGGATTCAATCTCAGTGTTCACGATATTACAGTTTTGTTATAATGCTTAAATTAAAATGTTTCGAAATGAGACAAAGAGAGAAAAAAACTCAAACTGTCATTTCGCATTGCAGGCATTGTGATGGTACCATTCCAAAGCTCTACAACAATTAGATCGTGCGCTGTGGGAAACCATTAACGAGAGAAACATGGTACCAAAAATGAGAAACACAGAAACAGGACCTTCCGGTGGCGCGAAAGCCAGTTTTACATTTTATCTCGAAGACAAAGCCTAAAAGAAGACAGGCTAAGCCTTGAATCGTCGCATTTGGATATCATTTCACCTTGCTATGGCTCCAGGTTAACTTTTAAAAACTAAGGCACGAGGTCACACGATCCAAATTTTATGTTCCATCCCACCCGCATCCTAGCGGGGGGATGGGGTTATGCTTAAGGTGGTGCCAGGGGCGTTTCAGAGAGGGCGTGAGAGAGGGATGAAAACAGACGACTGTGGATACAAAATCTTGATTGGGGACGCATCTGCATTCGCAAAAGGGCACAAAGTCACCTAACAGGCGGATCCAAGATTTTCAATGGGGGGAGGGGTGGCGCCATCCGGTGCAGAGGGCCACTTTTGGCCGGCAAAACCTATCAGGTGGGCGCCGAATCCTATCAGTGGGCGCCTATTATTACATCCTGGGGGAAGCAGCATTTCAGGCCTTTAAGGGGGCACCGTGACCATTTCAGTTCCGCCGAGGGTGGATGGGGGGCAGCTGTCATCTTTGCCTACCCTTGGATCCGCCTATGAGTTAAATCCTTGATCCTTAGCTAGTCTTTTACAGCCCCTGGTCACGCGCAGCCATGTTCTGGCGTCACAACGGCGCAAAAGAATCCCTTCACCCATCTTTAACATTGAAAACTTCATCAAGTTTGGAGGTGTTTTGCTGGCCCCCAAAGGGTACGAGACACTCTTTAGGCCCAAATCTGCAATCTTTAGTCTTTTTTGTCTTAGAAAATGACCCTACACCTGTCGAGCTTAGAATAATTTGATAATTTGTTTGCCTCAGAAAAAGGTCTTACAATGCTGAGCGAAGGACGTCCTTCATGCCCCTGAAGTTTGTCCGGGGTATTCGGAAATGAAAAATCAGTTCACTTCATATTTCATACCATATTAAAGGAATATTGTAGCTGTTGGTGCAGATCATGCAACTATAGTGTAAAAGGTTGCGGTAGTGATTTGCTTCCATCGAATCAGTGACGTATTTACTGAATATGTTTTGTGGATAGGGGTATACAATGAATGAAACCATGATTAAGTAGAGTTTTGAAATTAATTGCTATTATTTGTTTAACATTTGGCACACTTTATCAACTATTTCTTATCTTAAAAAAATAAATAGTACATAGGTACGGCGCATCTCTCCTATGAACGTACTTTGTGTAGTAATAATTGTAGGGATTTAACGACGCACCAACTACCAGGGTCATATGGCGTCGCCAACTCTCACCCTGTTGGAAGGGATTTTGGAGACTCGATCAACTTATTCAGAGGCTCCGCCAGGACTTGAAACCGGGACCAGTGCCTTAGAAGACAAGAATGCTATCCACTAAGCCACTTCATCCCCAACGTACCTTGTGTAAAGGTATCTTGAGTCTTTATGCATGTTGAAAAATCATGAAGACTGGATGAGGGCACCGGGCCGCAATCGTGAATGCTAACGCGGCCAGTGACTCACCCAATGTTTTCGACGAGGAACCCGCTGCTGGTCGCTGCAGGCCTCTGATCAATGATGCATTAAGTGAGAAGCCCGCGAGGGACTCGGAACACGTTTCCGAGAATCGATTATTAAGTTTTGTCGAAGAGAACTAACTAGCCAGTGGCGGGTCCAAGGGAGGGGCCTAGGGGCTCAACCCCCCAAATGTCTGAGCCCGTGCAGTTAATACATAAGCGAGAGGCTGCGCCAGGTACTGGTGGGTGAGGCTCGAGCCCCTACTCCCCTCCCCAAATGAGTTCCTGGATCCGCCACTGTAGCTAGCTGACAGTATTCCGGGTCCACTGGAGGAATAGATAAGTCACGGCAGGCTCAATGTGAAATGCTGTATCTGTTGTGGTGCAATTAAGTAAACTGGAATTTCTGGCGCCGTGACCCGGCTGACCCCTGCGTCACCTCACCCAGGATCGGCGTACCAGCCGCGGTGTCCGGTGCGCGCTGCGGTGGCATCAGCCCGGGCCGGGGCGGGGCGCGGACGGGTGCGACGTGACAGTCCAGTGCGCCGCCACAGGGTCACCGTCACTGCCGTCGTCAGCGGCAGCGCAGTGGGCGTGCGACGTCGGCGGCGGAGGGACCCGGCCGCTCAACTGGGGCATCGCTGCCGTGCTGACGACAGTGGGGCAGCTCGGATCGGGCGTTAAGCAGCTGCTTGGACCTGGCGATGAAAATGTGAACATCAGAGAGGTGTAGCGCTGTCGCAGGATCGCGGACATCACGCGGATGACAGAGAGGTGGCACTGGTCGCCAGCTCAGATCAAGACATCGGCTTCTGGGGGGATCTGTTGTTGCGACTTATCCCGCGGCGTGAAACAGAAGGCTTCTCACTAACGGATTTTGGCCAGAAATGGCACTTCTGATGGCTGAGCGCCGCGGCTGACGACGACGGCGGTTTATGTGATGGAGTGAGAGGAAATGTTCACTCAGATGCTAATGAAGAGTGGCTTAATGCTTGAAGTGGGACTGAGTGAATATTAACAATACAAAATTGCTGACGCATTTGTTTCAGCTGATTCACTCGCCAGCGTGGAAGCCTTGCAAATCAAGCTGGTGATGGTTTTATCTCCAGCTTGTCAACGTGAAATGACCTTGCTGCAAACTTGTCATGGAGCTTAAGGCGTCTCGAGGGTAGCTTTTGATCTGAAACTCGCTTATGAATTCTGCTGGCCTTCTGCTGTAACAGTCAGAACCTCTCCGCACAGCGCCGTACAGCAGTCATAAACAGCCAACTTTGTGTGACTCCCCTCTAACAAGTCTGTTATTGACATACCTACACACCACCACCGGCGGTGGACATAACAACCACTTGTGTGGATCGTCCTGCAGCTGGAACGCGTGAAGGACTGGAGGCCGATGACTGGTGGTGACCGGGACGTGCAGACTGCTAGGACGGGCGCCGTGTTCTTGGTGGGATCGTGATCTTCTCTGCTGACCTTCGCGTGGTCACTGAATCTACGAACCGTTGTGCAATGCTGTTAAGTGCGTGAGTCAAACCATTTTTCGTCTAACAGGACATTATTTTTACTCTGTATACAGTAAAGAATAATCGAATATCATCACTCGCTGGTCCAGGGAAGTCGAAGAGGAGCGAGTTCCCTCGGGTCGAGGTCGACACTCACGGCGGGAGAAATGTTCGCCACTGAGATATTCCTGCTCTCAGCCGCGCTGATGGGCCACTGTACCGGTAAGTGCTTTGCTGTGTAATACCGTGTAAACGATCGGTTACATACAAGGTTGTCGGTATCCCTCTCCATCACGCTGTTCTTAGGCACCCGGAGTGGTAGACTGCCGTCCGCAGCGCTGGCAGCTCCTTCCCGCGCATGGCGTGCATGACAATGAAGAGCTGGCACGCCGTAACCGAGCCACTTTGTAGTCGTAGACGTCTTCATATATCAGCGATAAATATTCGAAGTTAGCCCCTGCCATAAATGGGATGGCTAGTAGACCCTTGAGTTCTTTTCGGGACGGAGAGTGAATAGTGGTGGGCAACGGCGCTTTCCTTCGTAGAATCGCACATCAAATAATTTCTAGACTCAAAGGAAAATCTTAGCGCTCTCTATACATTTTTTTAGCCAACCACCTTTTCCGCTGATCTTACCATCAAAACACCTAACTTTGGGTTTCAAATAGGTAAAGATAATAAAGCAACAGTTTTTCTTCAACTAGGTTAAAAATGAAAACTGACTTTAGGTAGCGCTTCAGTAGCAATTTATCATAAAAAGTAGCACTAGTAGCGGTAGCGGTTTCAGCTAACAAAGACAGCAGCAGTAGCGGTAGCGGTTTCCATAAGCGTCGCCACCGGCAAAAAGGGGGCAGCCAAACTTCAACCTGAGGCTGGCAAAAAACTTCCCCACGTCAGGACCAAAAAACTGCTCGAATTTGGGCTGTTCATTGCCTTCCGCAGCGGCTGGTTAAAAGAATGTCCGGTTTCTCCCATTTTGACTGAGATCAGGACATTTTTGGCCAAAAAGTGTGGGCCAGGCCCCACCTGCACCCCCCCTTTCGACGCTTATGGCGGATTCAGCTAGCCAAGGTAGCGGAAGTAGCTGCAGCAGTTTCAGCTATTTGATAGCGGTGCAAACCTCTAGAAAGTGTCCACACATTCTTACAGGTCCAGCGCTTGTCTCACCCCTGGGGTCGTCGCCGAGGCACTGTTCACTGCGATTATTTGCTGTGAATCGCATTTAACGCCCATTCCTGTCAAAAACGCTAGTGGGCCGGAAACGGCTTTACAGGGATGCGATTTTTAAAAATCGATAGCAACTCAGCCATGCGCACCAAGCGTGAATACCGTTGCGGACCAAAGTGTGGGGCGCTTTATTTGGCTCATCATCGACCGCCTCCGGCGACATCATAGTGAAGATTAGATCTCTGCTATACAAGAAAGGATTACCCCCAAAGCTGATTACCCCCAAAAGAGTGATGTACAACAATTCAGCTTAGTAGAATGTGCTGCATTATTTTTAATTGCCGGTTACAGTACGAGCGTCAAAAATTTGACGTGGTACGTTACGCTTAGTGCACAGCTACACTACCGTATATTTTCAGAACTGCGGCTAGGGAGAAATCCTACCATAGCGTAGCGTACGCTATCTCTGGATGCAGCTGCCTTTGGGGGCCGTGATCCCTCTCTATGTGTAAATGGCATCATATGATGGGGAAAAGTAAAGGCGAAAAAAACTTGCATTGAAAAATAAACTGAAATGTTTTTAAGCTCTTCTTTGATCCACTCCTGGCTACGAACATGCTTTTTCCGGAGACTGCACTGACGAATACAGAACAATCCGGTACTTTAGAGGGACGGGGCTCTTAAAATGGCTGGAAATTTAAAAAGCGGGTCACAGAAAGGGAGAGAGAGAGAGAGAGAGAGAGAGAGAGAGAGAGAGAGAGAGAGAGAGAGAGAGAGAGAGATGAGTAGAGGCACTGAACGACAGTGAGCGAGGTATTGCAATAAGAGTGATGGGGTTTATAAAATTCCCGCTTACTACAGAATGACAGGACGCTGAAACTATCAATGCACACATGGGATTAGACGCAACGAATGACAGTGAACAGAAAAAAACTGGAACTCAAGTAAGGACAGGGCACGGAAAAGCATAGGATTAAACTAAAAGCCGGGCATGGAAAAGAGTAGGACTCGACTAAGGACATGGCACTAGCGTGGAAGGGCAACGATAAGGGTGAAGCACTAATAAGTTAAGGTCTCTGAGAGTGACCCAATGTTGAGACTGGAATAAATATGATAGTGAAAAGACTGGAACTGATACGGAAAAAGCATACAAACTGACAAAGCAATGAGAACATGACGGTTCACTGGCAAATGCTCGACTCAAAAAGGGACAAAGGCTCTCAAAACAAAGATTGCCAGGACCTTACAAAAAAAGAACAGGACACTGATGATGAGAGAGCACTAAAAATGACCGGAAACTGGGAGGGCAAGTCATCAAATATTTCAGAGGTCTTAGCATGACGGGTCACCGCCAATCAGGCGTGTAACTGTGTATACTTTTAGGGGTGCGCGAGCACCCCTAAAACTTTTGAAAGCACCCCTAAACTTCCAAAAGCACCCCTAAAACTGTTCTGCGACGTTCTAATAGGACATAATGTCAGGATTATGTAGCAATTAAATAATAAGTATGGGAGATTCGGAGCTCTCTTGTAACTATTCATCTGGAGATAATGTCGAGCTTAAAAGATTACTTAAGTGATCTGAAGATTTCATATAACCGCATGAGGTCATATTTAGACGGTGAGCCGCGGAAGTAACTATGGAAATTAAGTAGCTGCCACTTGCCACCAAAGCCGAAAGAGCGCCTTTTCCAAAATGTTAATTGCCGTGACGCCGTTGTCTCAGAATCAGTACCACCGAGTGCACTCGTCGTGTTGTTGATCATGTCTTCCAGACAGAAAAAAGTTCACTGCTGGACTTCTCTTCCAAAATGCCATGGTGCATGCTGCAATTTATTTCTGAATTTATTTAGGCTGTATGTAGATCAGACCTGTCCATAGCTGATATACGCACCAAAGGAGGGTCAAAAAGCAACATGTGGTAACTGTGATCTATTGGAACTTGTTTAGAAAGGGAGAGAAATCAGGGCCAATATCTGGGAAACGTAGCTTGTGCTTAACCTTCGCCCGTCCGAGAGGAGCATCGATGGTCTCCATAAGGCTTTTTAAGGATAGCGGATAAACGGCGGCGCTGCGCCGCCGTATCTTTCATATCTCTTCCTTGATCAATTCCGCATCTTTAAAAAATCAAGTTTGGTCATGTTAGGTCAGGTCATCAGGCCAAAGCAAGTGACTTCATTTAAAAAAATAGGATTGCATTTATGCAATAAGTAAAGAAAAGTTAAGTTAATTATAAGTAAGAACACGTTTAACCTAGCAATCCGACACTTAAAAACCATTATGGGCCTACCGGGTGCTGCAACATATATTCCAGGTTTTATAAAATCGGTGATATACCTAGTTTCATTTACGGGCGACCTCTTCAATGGAAATACATGGTAAAAGCTGTAAAATAGCTATATTTTGGCTCATATTGCTTAACCCTCGTCCTTCGGGGGGCCGATTCGACGCCCCTCGTTATTTTTTGCGATGACACAAAAAGTTTCGTTTAGCCCAATGCTGCGTGGAAATTGTATAACAAAATTACTTTGACACATCTTGACCAAATTTTAAGTAAATGTCATGTCGGGTCACCGAGTTATGACGTCATTTCTATGCCCATGTAAGGCAATTTTGGTCCTAAAAATAAATCTGAAAAACCGGGCGTTACTCGGCTTCTAGAAGAGCTAGATCAGGTTTCTAGATAGGATTCGAAGGCTCCTGAAAAGGCAAATTGGAATACGCAATCTATTTTGAGGTCAAGTCCATAACGAAGGCACCAGGGGTCCCCAAAGGTCAGCAAAGTTTACCGTTTTAGAAGCTCTTGTTGGCTATACTCATGGACGGGACAAGATGCAGCAATGAATTTGGTATCATAGTGACGAGCGTCACCCAAGGATTCGATGGTATGCGACCTCACTTCGACCTTGACCTAAGGTTATGTTAGGTGGTCTAAGGCCAAGGTCACGCGTGACCTTACAATGTCACGCCGCATATTGTGGAACTCCTTGGATCACGACAAACACATTGACACCCTGGTTCTAGGTCTATTGATTCCCGAATCATAAGGGATTTTCTACATGCGTCAAAATTTCACCATTTTGTGACCTCACGAGGTTACTAGTTAACCTAGGGTAAACATAATTGTACACTGTCGGAGAGTTCAGGTCTCGGGCAACGGGCTGCGCTTTACCGCGTCTTTCCACCTTTCTTGGTTTTCAAACGGATGAGGGTCGAATCGATCCCCCCGGTAGGGCGAGGGAGTAAAATACCTCCAGTAGGGCAAGGGTTAAAATAGCTTCCTGTTCTCGTAATATAAGTATATTGGGCCACCCCAAAGGTCCAACTTGACATGTTTGTTCTATGATCTATGTAAGGTCATTTGGGACTATTTAAGGCTTTTTCAGACATGGGTTCGCAGGAAACCCGGACAACTTCGCTGGACAACTTGGCAGGAAATGATAATAGAGATTTCACTTTGGTACCATTTCGCTTAGCTTGTCATTACGAGTCGATTGGTATGCATATCGATTATGTCCGACAAGATAATGCTCTTGACCTGACCTTTGGTTAGGTCATTCTTAGATTTTGACACAGCATATTCATACCATACATAATTTGATTTGCCGTAACGAGAGGATTCGCCTACATTATGGCTCTAGCTTAACGCAGTTTTCGACCTCAGTTTTGCTATTAACCCGCGCCCTGGTGGGCCTCCGAGCCACCTTAGCCCTGGTGGGTGGGTGGTGGGGAGGAGGGGTTTGAACGCCTGACCCCTCGAACTCGGCCTCTACGCGGGATAGCGCAAAACGCGAAGGCTGGTGGATAGCTCATAGAAATTCATGAAGAAACTATATCAGTCATTGTTTGGCTCAGGTCATTATTGAGGTCATGACAGGTCAAAGAAAGTGGCATTTTGAGTACATTTTTTCGGCTCTAGCGTCTGAAAGAGTTGAGTTTTAGAACCATTTTCCAGGTACCATTCGCTTCCTCTCATCACGGCGAATCGAATGATGTATAATATGATCATACTAGGTCAAAACACAAAAATTGCCTGACCTCAGGTCAGGTCAAAGTCACTTTTTATCTAGCCTAGTCAATATGCATATCAATCGACTCGCAATAGCAATCCAAGCGCAATGGTATCAAAATAAAATTTGTACCATCATTTCATGCAAAGTTATTGACCTAATTCTGAAAACTGCTTAAGTAGCCCAGATGACCTCTCAGCGGTCACAGGTCAAAAATTGCAACATGAACCTGAAAAGGGGCCCAGGATACTACGATTTGGAGAATATGAAGGTATTCTCAGCTACATCTACACAAATACAGCCCAATTTCTGTTTTCCCATGTATTTCCAATAGAGTTCATGATCCGTACTTGACCTTAGGTCATCGATATGGAAAACCCTTTTGGCGGTGCCGCCGTTTTTCGTGCCGCCAAAAACCCGAAGGGGGTGTTCAAACACCCCCACCCCAGGGCGAGGGTTAAATAAGTGTTCAAAGCTTTGTTAGTCCAAGAACAATGTAACACCATAGATAAGCTTTAAATGGTGGTAAAATGCAAACAATAACACTAAATAGGTAGCCGCTTGTCTGCGCGCTAGTTTAAAAAGACACCAAAAACTCCTGGTTTAGCCACGTTTGTAGCTTTTCGAGCTGTGACCTTTCATGAGCAGGAAGCTTAACACGCGCCCCGCTGGGGTCCCTGGCATGACGCACCCCGCTGGGGGGGCGTATTTCGCTCCCCCTCCGTATCTCATTTCCCAGGAAAGCTAAAGAAAAACTACGCACGGCGTTCGAAAGCTCCTGACGTGGCGAAGAGAAATTACAGGAAGTATTTTTATGTCAGGTCAATATTGAGGTCAGCATAGGTCAAATAATATTCCATAGGCTTACAGCAGGGCAGTGCATGTTTCCCCCTCTAGATATTTATTCAGTGGAGCAAATATTTACACAACATTGGATTCATCTCGTCGTGGTGAATCGAATAATGCACTCGTATAATATGACCTTGCTAGGTCAAAAATGTGAAAATGACACCTGACATTGAGCTAGGTCAGAGTCACAGGGTGACCTGGTATGGTCATTTTGCATATCAATAGACTCCCTGTGACAATATAAGCAAAATGCAAGCAAAATGGGAGCTTTATCTCAATTCAGTGAGAAGTTATGGACAAAACAATCACTGTATGCTCCTGTGACCTGACATGACCTTTGAGAGGTCAAATGGTCAAAAATCAACTTTAAGGTCAATATCGTGGTAAGATTACACGGTTTGAGAATTTTCAGTTTTATCTATCCAGTATTTACTGAAAACGAGACCTTTCAATTTTTCACCAAAGACTTATAACATGGTGACCAAAAAATTTACCCCATCTTAGGTCAATGATATCAAAATTCCGAGATAGCAGATTTGTAGACCCTAATGACCTCATCATATTGTGAAAGTTTCAAACTGATCGGTGGGCAGATGTTCCTTAGGCGCCGCTTCAAACTTGTGATTTTAGGTTTTGAGGTCGGGTCACTTGGCCGTGGATAGCTCCTTGACCTGACACGACTTGACCTAGAAAATTCAGAGGCGTAAAATTGATCAGAGATAAGGTACTGTAAGTTTCGTTGCTCTGCGTCTCTTCGTCTTTGCCTTATCCGGGGAAAACCAGGAGGGGAGGGGGAGAATTTCGCCCCCCCAGCGGGGGCGTGTTAAAGCATCCGCGCAGGAACTATTTTGAACTTGTGGGAAAGGGTCTTCGACTTCTGTGGGGCCGAAGGTAACTCGGCTTATCGTTTGATTTGTTGCTGAAAACAAGGTACGGGAACGGCTGGAAAATGGTGGGCACTGCCCCCATAGTCCGAAAGTTTTTTTACCACAGATTTTGGGCGCATCTCTAAAAGTATGTTAACACTCGCCCCGCTGGGGTCCCTGGCATGACGCGCCCCGCTGGGGGGCGAATTTCGCCCCCCCCTCCGTATATCATTTCCCAGGAAAGATAAAGAAATATTACGGACGGCGTTTGAAAGCTCTTGACGAGACGAAGAGAAATTATAAGAAGCATTTTTATGTCAGGTCAATATTGAGGTCAGCATAGGTCAAATAAGGTCCCATAGGCTTACAACAGGGCAGTGTACGTTTCCCCCTCTGGATTTTTTCGCAGCAAAGCTAGAGCACATATTTATGCATCATTGGATTCCTCTCATTGTGGCGAATCGAATGATGTATAATATGACCTTGCTAGGTCAAACTGTGAAAATGACCTGACATCAAGTTAGGTCAAGGTCACAGGGCGACCTGGTATGGTCATATTGCATATCAATCGACTCCTCGTGACAATACAAGCACAATGAAAGCAAAATAGGAGCTTTATCTCAATTCAGTGAGAAGTTATTGGCAAAACAATCATTGTATGCTCCTGTGACCTGACATGACCTTTGAGAGGTCAGATGGTCCAAAACTCAGCTTTATGGTCAAGATCATGGTAAGAATACACCGTTTGAGCATTTTCAGCTTTATCTATCCCGGATTTACCAAAAACGGGCCCTTTCTATTTTTCTCCGTAGACTTATAATGGGGTGACCAAAAAATTGACCCAACCTTCGATCAACAATATCAAAATTCCGAGATAGCAGATTTGTAGACCCTAATAGCCTCATCATATTGTGAGAGTTTCAAACGGACCGGTTGGCTGATGCTCCTTAGGCGCCGCATCAAACTCGTAATTTTAGGTTTTGAGGTTGGGTCGCTTGACCTTGGATAGTTCCTTGACCTGACATGACTTGACCTAAAAAATTTTGGTGAGATGCGTAGAATTAATCAGGGATAAGGCACTGTAAGTTTCGTTGCTCTGCGTCTCTTGGTTTTTTGCGTTATCCGGGGAAAACCAGGAGGGGGAGGCGAATTTCGCCCCTCCCCCAGTGGGGCGCGTGTTAAGTCACTGGCGGATCCAGGGGGATGGCATTTGGGCCATACTCCCCCAAACGCTCAAACCAGGGGGCCAAACTATTTTTGGATCCGAGGGGGAAACAGTGTGGAGTGCAAATAAAGCAAGAAAGAAGTCATTAGAGATGTTTCGACAAAAGTGTTAGCTAGAACTAGCTTTACTTTAGTTAACTAACTTTAGTTAAGGGCTTTTTATAAGGCGTTCTGTGCAAAGCACCTTTGCCCGTGTCTAAAGTGTGTGGGAGAATTTTGTGGGAGGGGTGTTTACTTTAATGTCGCAGAACAAAGGTGTAAGGACAAAAGTGTAAGGTTTTTACCCCTTTTTACGTTTTTCATCCCCAAACACTGCCAGTAAAATGTTATGGGCTGGCTAGGAAAAAGCACCCCTAAAGATTTTCACAAAGTTACACCCCTGCCGCCAATAGCATGGCTAAAAATGGCATGGGCACTTAACAAAGAAAGTTTTCTTTCTCCTTGCACTTCCCTAATAACTGTGCATCATTAAAGGAATAACAAA
Organism: Lepas anatifera; assembly: GCA_034440635.1. Classification (NCBI taxonomy): domain Eukaryota; kingdom Metazoa; phylum Arthropoda; class Thecostraca; family Lepadidae; genus Lepas; species Lepas anatifera. The sequence goes on along the minus strand of JAOTON010000711.1, from coordinate 120,341 downwards.
TTTTGGATATGCTTAAAAATTGAATTTATTGCTCCAGTAAATGTATTTGTCAATAGTGGTGGAGTACTACCGCTCCTGGCCAAACGTCCAGCCTCACACAGTATGAAAAAATCGCAGACTGCTCAGAGGCTATATACTCTAGATTTCATGGTTTTATTGTTTAATCGTAGCATCGGACTGACTCGAAGGGCAGGCACTGGGTGCACAAGACTGCGACACATCTGCCAGTACCGGTCTGAACGTGACGAGCGGCGCGACGTCGTGATTAGAGCATTCCAGCACGCCCTGTTAGTTTATGTGGACCACAAACACCTGTTCTGCAGCAGCGGGACAGCCGAGTTGTATTGCTTTCTTGTGTTCTTAACAGGGAAGGCGGCAAACAGCGTTTCAACCAGAGCTGCAAAAATCTCAAATCTGTCGGGCACTTTCGAAAAAACCTCCAAATCTGTCGGGTGGTTGGGATAGGACTATTAAAATTGTCTAAAACCCATTCAATTGGTAAAATGTTCCTACCCTTTTTCCACATTCTTAATAGAAAATACTAAAATTAGCATAAAAAACTTCAAGTTTGGCACCAATAGATATCATTATCCTTATTTTGTGCTCTGATCCTTATATGTGTGATATCCTTATTTTTCGTGCTCTGAAGCCGCCTATGGAAAACCTAAGTGGAATGACACAAGTCTATTAATTTTCAAAACTCTAGAACTGAGACTGTTCTTCGGGTTTTCAATTATCAGACACGCTCAGGAAATTAAGGTTATCGGCAGAAACCTATAACAAATTGAATACCGAACCACCAATTCCCATTTTCTGGAGTCAACATTGGTAAAGGAAATTTATTATTGGATGTAATTTGAGATTTGTGTACGTACAGCATACAAATAGTGTGTGTCAAAGTCAGCTCGACTGGGTCTTGAATAAGACTCAGTCTTGAATTCAGATGATTTAGGTCACAGGTGGAAATATACAATAACATGAAAAGCAGCCCCCCTTTTTCAGTCCTCTGCAGCCGCCATTGACAAAAAAATGCTGCACTAGAATGAGAATAAGTGATATTGTGTTATTATGTTACATAGTCTAGCCCAGAATACTTAAAAAATATAGTTTGCAATGGAAGAAAGCTGACCTGGTTCCCATACCATGCGGTTACTTATGCCAGCTTCTGCAGATTTTCATGATTTCAGTTTTTTGGAGGTGGGAGGGGGTAATTTGGAAGGAACCCCAAAAATTTATATATGGATTTTGCTCTGATGGCCAGACAAACAAGATTGGAGGGGTACTTTTTTGATATTCGAAAGTGTTTTTAAGGATCATGGCTACTTGTAGTTGAATACAAACATGTAATATTAGCTTTCCATGACTTTAAATGCAGGTTTACATGAAAAATCCTAAATTTTGAAGCTGTTGGCTATCTCAAAGTTTTTCATGCATTGCCGTGCTCATTTCCATGAGGGTACGTGGTTTAGGATCTGAAGTTCATGAGGCTAATAAATAACCTTAAGTCAGTTAGATAGTAAATGTCAAATAAATATCATGTTTCCAAGGAAGTTAAGAGTAAAAGGAATGAGTAAAGGTTGCACTAGGCTGTGTTTTTGTTATATCTTTGTCCCCTTGACATAGATCATAGGCATATTTAGGTAAGTGAATAAAATGAAATAGGAGAAATAGTTTGGTACTTAAAACTCAAATTAATGTGGAAAGGTGAAGAGTTTTGTTTCTTTGGCACCTACAAATCCACTGATGAAGGTATGCAACTTTTGTGGTTAATTCTGGACAAACAGGCATTGGATTTAAAAGAAGATGGAAGGGAAAATCAAATGTTTTAGTCTAATTTGACCAGTCTGCTGGTAAAATTCATTTTTCCCTTTTAATATCATTTAAAATTATTGATCAACAGTGAGCATAACATACTGTGTGGAAATAAATGTAAGCTGCCGAAATTACAACGAACACCACATCACTTACTTCTTTGTTTTCTCCCCACACTGTTCTGATCTGCCCGCTGTTTGATCCATGCTTCAAAACGACCTCCTTGGCCAAAACCACTGTTCCTGAACTTGCAGGGCAGCCCAAAATGCTTGATTCGCTGATGCTCCTTAAAAAAACGTTTCTCGCCAAAATACCCACATCCCTCAAATCCACATTTAAGCTTGACACGGGACGGTGGAAGGGGCTTCAGCTTAATCGGAGCCATTTATCAGCCCTTCAACTATGGACGATGAAATCCAGGCTCAACCAGTTTACTCAAGATGTATACCAAAGTAATGCAAGAGAAAAATAATCAAAAACACAACCTTGCAACGCATTGCCTCCACCACACCACAGGATTCTAGGGCCTTGGCCTCCGCCATATCCACAAGGCAACACACCAAACCGCAGGGCTGCTTTTCTTCAAACCGAAGATACCTTTTACACCGGCTTTGCCGCAAGGGCGCTGTTCAAACAGCGCCCTTGCGGCAGCGTTGAGCGTACTTCCAAACGAAGGAAACGAAGGAAAAAACTGTTTTGCCTGTCGCCTTTACCTTTACGGCGGCCTGTCGGGCCAAGCTGTCGCGTGCTATGGAATACAAATCGGGCCCGACAGGCCGGTGAAGGAATTTTTCCAGCAGAGGATTTTCTGGGTGACGTTTAAAAGGCCCTCTGTGCATAAGGCCCTCTATTCAAAGGTTCCTCGATTCATAAGTCCCTCGAAAAGACCCTCTGTGCATAAGGCCCTCTATTCAAAGGTCCCTCGATTCATAAGTCCCTCGATTTTCCACCGGTTCTTGCCGCACACTGGCTTGATATGGGAGAGGTGCAAATTCATGAAAAACTTGTTGAGTGAAAGAGGTGACAATTCTAATATTGAGTTTTTTTAGAACAAAAAATATTTTCTGCTTCCTTTCAAGATTTTTTTTCTCACAGATTGTAAGATCTGTCGCAAGACCATACCGTGCCCTAAAATCTGTCGGGCACTTTATGACCCGAGAGCCCGACTTTTTGCAGCTCTGGTTTCAACATTAAACGTTTAGCACGTACGACTATCTAAGTGCGATACATCCAGACAAGTAATGACCATTCTGAGCCTGCCGATGAATTAAGATACGGCCCCTACGGCATGGGCTGAGTCAAAGTGCACTTTGGGCATATCCATTGGGCTGTTGTGCATATGTTTGGTATGTACAATGTTTGTACTTAACACCGATCTTTCCATAACAAATACCAAATTTGTAAGATACATTCATAGTACAACTCACGGCCTATTTGATTGCTTTTTGGGGCTTATCGACGCACCAACTGCCAGGGTCATACGGCGTCGCCAACTCTTTCCATTTTGGAAGGGTTTCTGGGGAGCCAGCTTGCTCCTGGTTCAAGTAAGTCGCCGGGCCTTGAACCCGGGTCGGCTGCGTGGAAGCCAGCTGCGCTGACCACTCCACTACCGCGCTCACAGCTCATGGCCTCGAGACAACACGTCATGTTCAGTTGCGCTAGTTTTGACCACTGATAGTCCCACTTGACTGTTTATATTTCTACTATTCACCCAACCCCACTTTCTTGAGCACACAGATTACTCGTGTTTCGGTTTCCTTGAGCGTGGATGAGGTTACCTTTTCCGTTTTTTCCGACCGCTTGCAGAATGTTCTGCAATTGTCGCCTAGACTGCGCTGTCGTTTGAAGTCCGAGGCCATCTTTCCTCCCCTTACGGCGGTATCATTGGGAACATGTATGGCCCTGGGCTTTACCCTAGATGCCTGGTAGGTAGAGGAGTCGGGCCCGTCACTGACATTCAGCCCTAGAAACCCGGTGTCCAGCTTCAGGAGTCTGAATTTGGACCATGATTCAGGTTCAGTCAGGTCTACCAACTTAGTCTCTTTGCTCAAACTCTGCAAAAACATCGTTTTCCGGACCCACTTCCTTGACGACTGAGAGGTGCCTCGGGCTTGATCTTGAGCTTCACCACCAGAAAACGTTTTGCAAGCTGACATCGTACAGGCTGAGATGTCAAGCTGCTGAAAAGTGCAAGGGAAACCATCTCTAAGGTGAAGTACTGCTGATGGCTGAAAGCCAGCAGTGCACCGGTGCCAGCAACTTCGTTCACTAAATCCTCATAACAGCACAAGTGCTGGTTAAGATTCAGATCATGCCATGGGGAATCCACCGCGTCCTGGCATATCATCCATTACAAGCCATAGACGGAGGTGATGAAGGTCCCGAACCTCCAAACCTTTGACATAAGTTCCTGCGTTGGGGCTTTTTTCGTCTTGAACGTTGAGAATGTAGCGCTCGGACGTGCGTATCGTCATCGCATAATGCAGGCTGCTCATCCATCTAGCTCTACGCATTGCTCCTGAGCGTCGAAAATATACATCTGGACATTGGCGGATCAGGAAAAAGTTTTGGAGGGGCCAAAACATCGTTTGGGGGCAAATCGAGAAAAAATCGCAAAAGCATAGGATTTAAAAAACGGCCAAAAGTCGGTCGTTTTGGGGGAAAAGATACTATTTCGGGCTTTGGGGGCCATGGCCCCTGGGCCCCCTGGATCCGCCAGTGCATCTGGATTATTTGAGCCAAGGAAGGTAATTCCTAGTTCTCTGAACTCCTCGTGGTCATCACGGCTCTGTTTTGGACTGACCGTTTGAAGGAGGTTCTCTTTGAGTTCCGTCAGGAACGGGCGACTTTCTGGTGAATTTGAGTTTATTTGAAATATAAACTCAACCGTCTTTCATATTTCGCTTATCTTGATAAGGAATCAATTTCGAAATATTGCTCATCTTTTTGGCCCATTTTTTGTTCAATGCATAATGAATGAATGTAAGTCGGTTTTTGCTAGAATTATTGGTTAGGCAAACATAATTTCTCAATATCGAGTTTATTGAAAACACTGACGTGGGCTATTTCTCCAACTTAGTGCCTGCCCGCAGACCAGAGCAGAGCCTTGTTCAGCCGATCTTGGATTTGGATGCATGCGGCTGATCGATGACCTGTGTTCGACCCCGTTGTTTCAAACACGATGTTCACCACTGCGTCTGAGCACTCCCGCCGTTCAAGAAGCTCAACTGTCAAATTCGATATGGGGGAACCGTATTTTCCATTCGTTCTCTTACTCTACCACGGTGTAACCAGCAATTTGATTCCATGTCCGCTCCCCACAACTTGTCTCCGTCTTTCTTCGTTCTTAGCCTTGTGTGTACGAGAAGGCATCAAATTACGGTAAAATGGTAGTTTATCACTAAAAAATTAGCTGCAAGCAGGACCAATGTCCTCAATAAGTAAAAACGGATGCACAGATACCAATATAAATTTGAAACTTCGGCCGCCAGGTGGTGCCATAACAAGAAATCCAAAATGCATGAAATCCGCCTCGCAAGTACCCTGAGGTCGATTCAGCAAAATCTCGTTTCAGCTGGACGAGAATAAAAAATGATTCTGTCCACACATTTAATGAAAAAAGTATAAAAAACTGTCAAAATTGATTTTTTCATCGATAGGAGGGACCCCTAAAAGATGTCTAAAAACCATGAAATTGGGCATGCATGTGCTTTTAGACCAGCGCAACAGTGTTTGGTCACAAAACAGTCCACTCATAAAATGAGACGACTTCTGAGGTCAATCCAAAGTATATCCAAAAATGGTCAAACTGAAAACTTTGGCCGCTAGGTGGCACCCCTTGCCCCTTTCAAAATATCAAAATACTTCATATTTGGACTTACTAGGTCCAAGGCAAAAATTTGGGCCGGGCCGTATAGCTAATTTCAAAAGTCGGGGCGTTTGATGCACCCTAATGTACATACATACAGGATTGACATGGTTATAATGGCAGGTTACCTACTTAGCAAGAAATGAAGTTGGGGGACGTGAGATTACCTTCAGAAATGAGGAACAACAACTTCTAAAGGACAAATCGTTTTGACCAAATATTCCAGTAGCGTTAATCATGTCCCTTTTTGTTCGTTGTAAAACAATCTCGCTTGCAACATTATTACGCCACCTTTCCGCACAGAAAAGTCTCAACATGTCGATATCCACACACCGTGCATGTGTCTGTTGATGCGGTCTGCAGGTCCTTGAAGCAGGGCATTTTTTAAGGAAAAGTCGGTGGGGGCATTTCTTGTGCTGGCCATTATAGTGTCTTCAAGGGGTCACGACCCCATTTTGAGGGGGTTTAATAAAACTTAGACGCGTTAGTGTTAAAAAATGTTTCTCAATTTTTTAGTTATTCCAAGTCTAGAGATTATATGTAGATGCTGCCCAGGGCTGCCAGGTTTTTCAGCGGAAAAGATCAAACCGAGTTAGAAAAAGGGCCAAAGAGGGGCACAATTTTATTTCCACTAAAATAGCCAAATAAACACCACAAAAGCCAGATTTGAGGCCAAAACAACCCCTAGTGGTAGTCATAAAACCACCGAAAAAGCGACCTGTATCACTGTTTAAAACCAATTGTTGACAGTTTGATATTGACTTGACGCAATATTTTTACCACACTACCCACCTAGTAGGAAGCCAGGGGTGCCCTTTCAACCCCGCGTGGCCATCGAGTGATTTTATCCACATAACCAAAACATTTTTGAGATCATCAATCACCCCCTCACTTTTTGACCAACAATTTCCTGATCTCGGTCAAAATAGGAGTAAACCGGAAATTTGTATAATCAGCCGATGCGGAAGGCATCGAGGAGCCCAAATCCGAAAAAGTTTTTGGTATTAACGTGGTAAGTTTGCTGTCAGCATCAGGTTGAAGCTTGGCTGGCCCCCTCAGTTTTTTGCCAGTGGCGACGCTTATGTATGCTACCACCACAATAATAAATAAGAAGGCTAAGCACTTCATACTGCCACACCAGCAACCAGTCTTACGCACTTTGACTACACCGTGTCCCGTCCAATCCACGAACGAGCTCTTAGCGCTGACAACTGACTGCGTGTGAAATGAGAGCGTCATGCAATGTCACGGTACTGGCTGGGATGTGGGCTTCCGGTCGGATAGAACAGGATGTTTGGTTGTAGGCCAGCGTTCTTCTCCAGCGTTGTGATTAGTTGATGCTGGGGCTGCTTTGCCGGGATTTCCCGTAACTACGCGCTTTGTTTCGTCTTCGCACGATGGAGTAGACAGCCACGGGTGGAAATTTTTTAACACAATTTTTGTGGATTGCCAATTTGGAACCAGAAATAGAACAAAGTTATAATTATCGGGTGGTGTTCTGTCTTATGTTCGTTAGGCGAGTCTGCATTTGGTCAATTTTAAGTAATCTATCTATTTCACTGGGGGGGCAATTTCCGGGCACTGGGGGAGGGGGGCATTTCGGCCGACTAGGGGGCAAATAGTCCCCCAGTTAACATTTTGAAAAATGGCCTGCCTTGAAGGGAGGGATAGATTGCCTCGGCTCTGATGGAGCGCCGTCAGCGAATGGCGCGCCCAACAGCTGGGCGCGCGCTGCTGGAGCGCGTGTGCGTGTGGCGGTGCGTCGTCCGTAATCGAAGCCGAGTGCACCACGCACTCAGCACGCCCACGGCCGCTGTTTTTGTTCACGAGACGGCAGCGGCGTCACTGACGGGCAGCAGCTGAATCGTGCATTTTCCAGGGGAAAGTGGTCCAGTTTTGTCTAAACTAGACAACAAAAACAACTCAGAAGATATTTCAATTCTAGGGGGAGATCTGATTATTGCGCGTTGAAGTTTTAGCTTCCATCAACCTTTCGACTTTTTGCCCCGCTCTGACGCTAATCGTGGGTACGGGTAATTGTGGCTGAAATGGTGGGATAATATCCTTAGTGGAGTAACCATACCTTGGTACTTCTCGAGTTCGTCCATGTAAACTGTAGTTTTCGGGTATTCAAAACTGCTGCTGAGCACGGGGGGTGCCACGGGTCCTTATGCTGCAACCAGGTGAGGCTGCAGCGGCCTCTCCGGCTGGGCAGCCGCCTCATAGATGAGGAGAAAAGTGCAAGAGAACAGATAGAACATTAATGAAATTTGTGGGTTGGTTAGTAAAGATTAGTAGCTAAGGTTGGATGGTTAGTGAATTTTAAGTTAAGGTTAGTTGGTTAGTGAATATTAACGCAGGGTTAGTGAAGGTTAGTTGGTTAGTAGAACTTTCTTCCTCCTATATCAGTCTAGGCTGGTCGCAATTCTGAGCATATCATACTTTAGTTCTAGTCTATTATAACCTAGTTTAAAGGGAATGTGGCACCTTGGTCGAATCCTGGAATTTAGTGTACCTAATTAGGGGAACTTTTAGCCGAAAATCATGGAAGCGTCCATGATTTATCTGTAAATGTACAATAAGCTCAGTATTTTCATTTATAAAATGTTCCTCCAGGGAAAGAAATAAATATCTTCCCGTGGATGATGTCATAACCTGGCAACCACTACCATATTCAATATGCTTCAAGGGCCTCGATTGGCTGATACTCACCGTGACGTCTGATGTGACGTCTGGCTGATACTCAGCATATGTCGTCACACCAACAGCTTACAACTGTGGCCTGCTGCTAAGGGTACATGTGGGGTACATTCCCGGTAGTTTTTAGCTTTTCTCTTCGGAAATTTTGAGTTTCAAGACAAATGATAAATAGAGTACCGAGTTTTCCGGCATGCTTTACAACTTGGCTATCTCAGTTAAAATCGCGTTATAAAGGTGTCACATTCCCTTTAAAGCATTGAAAGCATTGATCATTGAAATTTGGTATGGGAACGCTTATGTCGTAAATTTTCTTTATAACAGGCAGAAAGACTGTTAGGGTGGAGGAAGTTCGTATACCTGCCATCATAAACTTTCGTAAGATACCTTTCCTCCTATATTAGCTTAGGGTGGTTGCAATTTTAAGCCTATCGTTCCTAAAATCTAGTCTTTTATAACCTCGTTTGAAGCACCTACAGGGTGACCAAAAAAACAGTCATCACCAAAAGTTGAATAACGTCCGAAGTTTAATTTTGATCATGACCAAACTTCATCCACATTATGACAAGGCTGTGTGCTCAACATTTACCAACTTTCAAACCTCTGGCTTAAGTCTTATTTTTACTGGCGCTTCAAGATGTGTTCCAAGTGAGCCCTCCCCGCCCCATCGCTGCAGGCACATTTGGATCCGGGAAGTCTGTAACAATCAACACCGAGCGGTATGTCCAGGTGCTTGGCGAGTTCTGGACAGCACTTGGTCGACGGAGAGGGGTCGTCAGGGCCCTCCAGTGGTTCCAACAGGATGGCACCACCCCCACACCTCAAACAAATCACTGGCATGGCTACGGCAGCGTTTCCCTAACCGACTGATCAGCCGCAGGTGTGACCCCGAATGGTCGCCGCATTCACCGGACTTGAAACCCCAGATTTTTATCTGTGGGGTACCTGAAGGACAGGGTGTATGAAGACAACCCGCCGACCATTCCTGCCCTGAAGGCAGCCATCACAGCCGCCATAAGAGCGATCCCGAAGGAGGAATGCGGGCAGGTCATCGAGAACTTCGCCCGCCGGATCCAAGTGTGCCTGCAGCGGCGGGGGCTCATTTCGAGCACATTTTGAAGCGCGAGTAAAAAGCCGAGTTTTTAAGCCAGAGACCTAAAAATTGGTGGATGTTGAGCAAATAGCCTTTTCATAATGTGGTTGAAGTTTGGTTATGATTAAAGTAAAATGTTGGACGTTATTTGACTTTTGGTGATGACTGCTTTTTTTGGTCACCCTGTATCATTGAAATTTGGCAGGGGAACGTCTAGGCCGTAAATGTTCGTTATAATAGTGAACAACCTGCCGAAAAGACCATTGCAAGCACACCGTAGCGCATTGTTTGGACTTTGCTTAGCGCTCGATCGGAGGCCCTGCCTCAGCCAAGGCTCCTGACAAATTCCCTCAGATGCCTCAGGAGGACGGAGGGCACCGCCGACTACGATCGAGTGTGATTGACGGTCTGGCGACTCTGCCGCCCACAACACCCTGCGTGAGGTGTTACGTGGTGGTAACTGTTATCCATATGACTGCGGGGGCGGTGCCGGCTTCTAGGGAGCAGCAGGTGCCGTCAGCTATCGACCGGGCAGACGTGGCGTGTTTGTAAGGCTATCCGTCATCAGGACGGGCAGGTGCGGGGTGTCGGCTCCAGCCGCCCCGTCAGCAAAACGGCGCTCCGCCGGCCGCCGAACACCCCTGTTTCTAGCTGTTGAGACGGTATCTACCTCGACTGGCGACATATGTGGGGCGATACGCTTATTACCAATTCCGTATCCACAGTTTTGATCTGTATATGCTTCTCTGCACGCAAACTCATTTTTGAAGGAGCTTCCTCAGACTGGGTTTGATGTCGATGGAGTTAGCACGAGCTGTTTGGGCGATGGCTATGGCAAGGGTAAATACAGGGGGAATCTGGTCGTGCGCCGACGCCCTCCCCCCTGAAAGTAGTCAACTTTGATATATGTTTCGCCAATTTTGGGAAATTCTACTCAGAAACACTGCTTGAACGATTTTGCCCTGGTGGTCCCTCCTTCTATATTTTGCATACATCCACCTCTGGGCTAGAGCACTCAGATTCTTGACGCGATAAAATGTTGTATATGCCTTCCAGAAGGGTTCAAGAGCGGTCAGGTATGCACCTACCTGCCCCAGCTTTACAAATCCCAGGGTGCTGGGTAGAGCGCGACACCCGAATACATTTTCCATTCATTTTTGTGTTTTTACTGAATGTTTTCGTCACTTTTTAGGTAGGATTTTTTTCCCAGATCCACATCACTGATGCTGCGAACCCATTGCAAATATGGTAGCAAGATAATTTGGCTGGAAAAGTCCTCTTTGAACCTTATACAGGTGTTTAAACAAGGGTTTTAGTTGAGCTTTGCACTATTGTAACTTTTGCCTTTTACAATCGTTAACTATATTTTGTCATATGAATTTTGCAGTCAGCACCCCAGTATAGAAGCAGTTTTGGGGCACGGATTTGCCCTTCTTTAAAATTCATGATAGAATACAAAACGCCTTAGAGTTGGAAAAACAGTCGATGCAAGTCTAGTTCCAGAAATGTCGGGAACCTGTCGATGCGTCAAGACAGAGGATTTATTTTGTAATGTAAGAAAGGCTAATGTCCAGCATTAATTATTTTGCACACGCTCTGTCGACTCAAACATTCCATGCCCAGCCAAACCCTGTATCCTCTCATCTTTCTTTAAACTCTGGAAAATACCTCATCCCAGAACAACACGATTATCTGAATTAGAAGAGGTGGCCTTGATCTGTGCGTCGTCCACATGATCGCCCGGTATTTCGGTGGTGATGGTGCGGTCGCCTGGGGGCCCGCGCTGCTTCGGTCGGTCACCACTCCGGCATCCCGCTATCTCCTGAGCGGAGGCTATGCCGTGGCTGAGCGCGCGTGCCAAGCCAGCCTGGAGCGTGTTCATGTCGCACGCTAGGTTTGTGTATGCAGAGGTACACGGCGCGTGACTGCTGGGACTGCTTATAGCGCGGGAGTGACAGATTAGCTTTGCCGGTCTGGCGACTTCGAGCCGTGCTGGTTCGTTTGCTGCCATCGGAATGTGGAGGTATGTAAACAAGGGTAAAAGGAACGTGAAATCACTGATCTAGCTGAGTGCGCCAGTAATGCCTTCATTGAAAATGAGGTCCCTGAAGGTGGATCGGAATTGTTTCATGGAAGTCGCTGTAATAATAGTAATTGTGGGAAATTAACGGCGCACCAACTGCCAGAGCTATACGGCGTCGCCAACTCTCACCCTGTCAGGAGGGATTTGGGGATCAGATCGACTTATTCAGAAGCTCTGCCGGGACTTGAATCCGGACCTGTGACTCAGAAAGCAGGTGTTCTAGTACTGAGCCAGGCACCCCCCACAGATCTCGCTGTGCTGGGTGAGGAACCGGTGGCACCATTTGTCATTCGAAAATCAGCTTTTCGCTGTTATTCATGCGATAAATGTGCAGAATGCGGAAAAGTTGGTTAACATGAGCTCATAGTCTAATCTTCTTACATAGCAGCGTAGCGTCATTGCGGTTATATCCACTCCGCCACTGATGCCGTCTTTGAATGTTTCCGTGAGGGTTGGGCGTGATACCCACGTGTCTAGTCTATCATACATTTACCGGCAGAGGTAGGCGCCTTATTGCAAAGCTTCACTGCTTTGTTTGTGGTAACCTCTGTCCCCGATATAGCTCCCAAAGTTAACATTTCTAGACGACTTATCAATAATTCTCACTATCGATTAAATGACGTAACCTCGGCTATGGCCATCAATTGCTCTAAGAACTTGGTCATACGCGAACTAAACAATGGTGTAGAACTTCGAACCATCACAGAAAAAAATATTAAAAAAACAACATTCCAAAACTCTTCTGAAACAAAAATATAGGACTTTGAAGAAATCACAATTGGCCGATCAGAAGCGCAGGATTTCTCATACCTGGGTCATGTGGCCTATCGGACGCAAAAGTTTCGTCATCCTGGGAATTTTGTAGAAAAGGATTGAAGACCGAGGTACGAAACGACTGAAGACTTGAGCAACTAGTTTATGCTCCATTTTAAGCGCAAACTGATTCATTTTTCAGTTTTTTACAGGCTATGTAAAATTAACTCAAATACTAGCACAGGAACACAGACATTTGCATTACAAAAAATTGCTTTAAAAATGAAAATAGCTTTTGAAAACATTGAGATGAAGAACAGGTTCAAGCCTTTTACAGCTACCGTTAGCATATTTCAATAATAGGTGGGTGCCCTCCAAAAGTTTTGCTGAAGTACAAAAATAAATGACAGTGTCGGAATCAAGATTTTTCAAGTAGAAAGAAACTACAATAAATTGTTTTTGCGTATCTGCCTTTAAATAAGAAATTTAACACTAACCCTATGGCATTGGCTGGAAAGAAATGGGTTGAAAGGCCTATGGTGCCCCCTAAATTCGGACGTTCCACCGTCACTGTTCGCCCCCCCCAACTATATATATCTTGCGAAACAGGAATCAGCAGTGGCCTAGAACGAAATTCATGGTGTTCATACAACTAACAAAATGTGACCATTTGAAACTTTAACGTCAATTTCTTTCGCTGGTATCACTGGCGGATCCAGGGGGGTTACAAAAGAGGCACCTGCCCCCAAACCTGCCGATTTTAACAGATTTGAAAAAAACACCTCATATGATTCTTTCACGATTTTGGACCAGTAGCCCCCCCCCCCCACCTCCCCTTCCAATAGCCACTGTCTGATCCGCCATCGTCTGGTGCCCAATGCAAGTTTGAGAGAAGATACGCGTCTCTGAGTTTGTTCATGTCAAGTTCTGAATTTACCACATTTCCCCATCCACCATCCAACATCCGCGGAAGCCGTGTGCTGAGATCTATGAACGAGCATCAATTCATGTCTTTCGCTTCTCCGGGATTAAATATGTACATCCAATCAAATTCAAAGGGAGAAAAAACTCGAATCACTTATGATCTTCTGTATAGTACCAACTTCACCTGCCAGGAGCTGTCTTACAATTGGCCTCGCGCCCACCCGCGGGCGGGTGAGCGTGCGTGCGTGTGTTCGGGTAAAAATGACCGCGTTCCGGCGGTTTACCAAATTTATTTGTAGTTTTGCTAATGATCTCACCGTATTCTTACTCTCACTGTCTAGTTTAAATATGATGTTTCCCAATAAAGTCAAGTAGTTTGACCACTGGTTTCATCGTATTTATGAAACATCATCAAGTCCTAGATCTTTTTACATGAAATAAAATTATAGCTTTTCGTGGTCTAGTAGGTACGTCATAAAGTACCTAATATTTGTGCAAAATGTTATCATTTATATTAACCCGCGCCCCACCGGGGGTCCGGCGCCACCTTCGCCCCACCGGGGGGCCATCGATGGCCCCCCTCTAACTCCGAAAATATGGGCGTTAGCGCAAATCTGCAAAGTGCAATAGAAAGCTCGCGTGAATTCAGTAAGAAATTACTTCACATGTTTTAGTGCTCAGGTCAATGGTTTGACCTCCAGAGGTCAAATTAGGTCAAGATCGGCTATTTTCACTCAAATATGCAATGATTAAGCAAACTGGGCATAACTCTTATGTCATTAGAGCTATTGAGGCCTGGTAAAGTACATTTGATAGCAAATTGCCAGTACTTTTTCCGCTATGTGGAACGTAAAGACCTCCCGCCAGTGGTTTGACCTCCAGAGGTCACCTCATGACCTAATATGACCTGAGGTCACGAAAGGCCACAAAGTGACCTTGCCGTATATCAAATGAAAGCCAGTGACAAGACAAACACGATGGTGTTTGTTTCACCGCTCTAGCTTAATTAGGTCAAAAGTTATTGTCAAAATACTGTTTTTGACCTCTGGTGACCTTGGATGACCTTGGAAAAGTCAAAGGGCAAATATGACCCCAGGGATCCGTGAAAGGGTGTCCAAAAACGCTGTTCTGAGCAGTCTGAGTATTTGCAATCATTTTTGTGGCTTTTATATCATGAAACAGCTTTTCCCCATGCTTTTCCAATGGGAGAGGTCGCCTCGTGACCTGACCTCAGGGCACGAAATCGAAAAATCCCGGATATACACCTTGTAGACCCTGGAGGGGTCATGAAGTGTAGGAAGTTTCAAATCGATCAACTTTGAAATGTAGCTCTTACAGAGCTCTAAAGTGGAAGTGAGGTGACCTTGGTTGACCTCGTCTGGTGACCTGACCTTGGGTGACCCGGGGTAAAAAATTCAGGGATGATGGGAAAATGATGCAGTGAGAGGTAGAGCCCTCAACCGCGATGCTGCGCCTCGTCGTTTTTCTGCTATCCCGGAAAAACCTTAGGGGGCCATCGATGGCCCCCCCGGTGGGGCGAGGGTTAACAAACCCGTGGGGGCTCTCTAGAGGCGAGGTAGTTTATTGCATTTCTAAAGTGATTAAGGAAATATACCTGCAAATTTTTAGGTCAGATCAATAACTTATTAAAAAACTATATGTCTAAATACAATTTCCTAAATCTGACTCAACAACACGTGAACAATACGTGTTTTGTCGAGCTCACATGCTGCTAAAATGAACTTGCTCTTGTCTCATATAAATGGGCTTGGGAGTTGCAGTTTAAAACCCACATTACATGACTTTCACAACGTGAATAATTCGCCCCACAGGCATTCAAGCAGGTGTCATGACTCAATGGAAAATGCATACTTTTGTCGCTGACTTCTGATGGAACCAGTTGAAGCAATTTGTTAAACTTGAATAGTCCAGGGTGTAATATTTATGCACACGATCATTCCAAACCAACATTGTATATAAAATACTAATGCCTAACCTCAGATGTTCAGACCTGACCTAAAGAAGTCACTGTGAATATCCATTGATATCCATTGATTGATTGGTAGTTACAATGCTAATGATATGGAGTCAAATCACGTACATACCTATGAGGACTCTTTAAACGGTTATTGATGAGAACCTGATAAACTGTTTAAGGTAACCCAAAGGGTCTCCCAGGAGTCACATAAATTTTGATATGTGGATATCTTACTATCAAACATATGTTTGGATGGGCATCAAAGTATACAACCCCTTTCTGGTAATATTTCAAAATACAATAATTGCTAGTTCCCCAAAAATGGATTACCTGTGTAAGAGAAACCCGTATACTAAAAATTGGGTAAATGTTACCTAATATAATAAATGGATAATATATTTCACAGAGGCACTGAGGCACAGTAGCGTCACTGTCAGCCGGGGCGGGATTTGTCACGGTATTAGCAAGTGGCTTTCGGAAAGCCGCGACCGGCTAGAACGACGAGCAAACCGGAGGCCGACCTATCGCCACTCTGGAGGCCTCGAACCTGCTCCGGTGCAGGAGGTCCAGGACATAACTTTCCAGGAGGTGGAAGTCCCCTATGAATATTTTTTTACTTTAAACGGTTGACTCCGTTTATTTGATAAATGAGTTTGTTTTGTGTATGTGTGCTTATGGGAGTATGATTATAAGTTGGTAAGGTGTTTACTGGCCTGCCTCCTTCAATCGTGGATGTAAAATGGACCTTATACTCTGAAAGTATAGATTCAGGCACAACCCTTCATCAGAATCCTCGTAATACAAGGAGTGAAAACATAGATTATTGGCTATAGTGTGGGCAAGACCTCAAATGCTGATTAGATTCGAAGTCCTTCCCACACTATGACCAATAATCTATGCTTCACCTAATGTATTATAAGGATTCTGATGAAGGACTGTGCTTGAATATACAATCTCAGTGTATTAGCTCCATTTTGCATTCAGGATTGGCGGAGGCGGGCCATTAAAAATCTTATCAACTCTACTATCTCTCAGGTCAGCTAGTTTGTTCGTTGTACCCTTTTTGGGGCCGTTCAAATACATGTTAAATATATATTTTCCTGTTTCCAGAAATGGGTTTCATTGTTTGTGGTCAGCAAGGATCTTCCCATATATACTGTGTTAAAGCTTAGCTATCTAATTTGCCAACAAATCAGCGATTCCACCATAACCTCATTCAGCGGTGTAATTTTCCCAAAATCTTTGGGGGTGCTCAGCCGGTGGGGGGGGGCAGCACCCCATAGGGGCGGCGGTATTGCGGGGGCGGCACCCCTTCATTTGTCCAAATCTGTTATTCATCGCTTTTTTGCGCCTTTTATGCTCAGACAACATTCTATTTTAATATTGGGCAGGTATTCTACAGCTTTTTCCAAATAAGTTTGCTTTTTTGGCGACATCCCAAAGCTACATACAAGTCTTAAAAGAATCCAACATGAGTTGTAAATTTATTCACGACTGATTTATATCGATTTTGCGGGATTAAATGTTACCCTCGGAATGGCAGAGTGGATGGACATTGAAATGAAAGCAAATGATTTATAACTACGTGAAAAGAGAGCACAAACGCTGATAAAGCTCCAAACAACGCTTGTATTGTTGTGTAAATATTAATAAAGATGGCAGCTCCACTGTACCCGTGCATGCCCTTTATTTTTGCCCTAACACCCTTTATTTTTTACCCTAACACACAGCGGCGGTAAGATTTAGTACTGCAGTGATGAGCCCAGGGCGGCAGTTATGGACTAAGAACGGCACATATAAAG
Source organism: Lepas anatifera (assembly GCA_034440635.1). Lineage (NCBI taxonomy): Eukaryota > Metazoa > Arthropoda > Thecostraca > Lepadidae > Lepas > Lepas anatifera. Next base: position 103,331 of record JAOTON010000711.1, on the reverse strand, counting down.
ATGAAATTGATAAGCTGGGGGCGACAGTGACTGGTCCGGGCGGCAAGAAACAGGGTAAAGTCATAGTCGAGGGCGGCAGTGATGAGCCAGGGGCAATAGCTATGAACTCGGAGCGGTGCGAATCAGAGTGGAAGTGATAAGGCGATGGCGGCAGTGATGACTCGGGGGCGGCAGTTATGAACTAGGGGCGGCACGAATTAGGGCGGAAGTGATAGGTTTGGGAGGGGGCGGCATTGATTAGCCGGGGGCGGCACGAACCAAGGCAAAGGGAAAAGCCGGGGACGGGAATGGTGAGCAGTAGGTAGCAGTTATAAAATACGGGTGGCACGAATCAGGGCGGAAGAGATAAGCTGGGGCAGGGACGGCGGATTCTGGGGGGGGGGCAGGGTGTGCAGTGGCACACCCTGAAAAGAATGAGGGTGTGCAAAAGCATATTTTTGCACACCCGGTTTTGGCTTGGTCCGGGGAAGCGCCCCTGATTTGGGCGGCGCCCCCGGCCGGCCAAGAAAAATCAGGCCTAAACACCACCTACCTGAAGAGATAGGAGCCTCCATGGGAAATAAAAACAGTTTCACATATGAATGGTGCCCCCCGTCATCAAAGCCGTCCGATGGAGAACAAATTCACAATTTATCCACACAACGCAAGGGAATGACGTTGTCGCCCTCCTCACTGAGTGGGCGCTCCTAGGGAGCCAAAGGCACCTCCCTGGGAAGGAAGGCGTCCGCTCCCGAAAATCTTGCACACCCGCCCGAAAATGGAATCGACCGTCCCTGAGCTGGGTGCGGCAGTCTCGAGCCCAGGGCGGCACGAATTAGAGCGGAAATGATAAGTCAGGGGCGGTATTCATTAGCCGAGGCGATAGTGATGAGTTGAGGGTGGCAATAATAAGCCGGGGATAGCACTGGTGAGCTACTGGCAGCAGTGATGAGCCGGGTGCTATTTGAATCAGGGCGGTAGGGATAATTCAGGGCTGGGACAAATCGGGGTGGCAGAGGTAGGCAGGAGGCGGCAGTGATGAACCATGGCGGCATAAATCAGGGTGGTAGTGATGAACTGGGGACGACATAAATCACAGTGGTAAGACGAAGACAGCATGAATTAGGGCAGCAATGCTGAGCTGGGGGGCAACACATGTATTGGGAGTAATGATGCATTGGGATGCTCAAATTATGATTAAGGGTGCTCGCACACCCCAAACCGATAAAACTTCACCCCTGGCTGACACTAAAACAATAAAAGCACGGCAGCAGCAGTCTGCCATTTACTCGGTTTGGGGAATTCCTCCAATAGGCAAACAGATAACGATTAGACGATAGTGGGCTGCTATTTGCTTTCTGGAAGGGTGTTAGAGATTCCTGCTGATAAATTGTGCTGACAGCAGGGCTTAAGTTTAACTGGTTTTGGTGGCCATGGCCGGATTAATCTCCTCGGTAGTGATAAACCAGGGGCGGCTGTGATCAGCCGGAGGCAGCAGTGAGGATTCGAAGGAGGAAATGTCTTACCAGGGGCCGCTCGTAGGTATATGGTTTAATATAAAACAGGGAGCTAGGGGCGGCGTGAATCAGGGCAGCGATGATTTATCAGGGCGGCAGTGATGAACCAGGGGAGACAGTGATCAGCCAGGGGGTAGCAGTGGTGAACCAAGGGTGGCAACAATAAGTTGGGGCGGCGCACATTGGGGTCAAAATATGCGGGGGACAGCATCGATGAGCTAGAGGTGGCATGAATCAGGGCAGCAGTGATGAACCAGGGGCGGTAGTGATCATCCAGGAGACGGTCTATCATCATATTTAAGGTTTTAGGGCGCGCTGTCATCTAGGGTCATACGGCGCACATAACACGAAATAAAATACATAAATAGGACATTTCCGCACGAGTTTCAACAAGTAAGGTGGGAAAACAAGCCAGGTGGCGAAATTATATCAGAAAATTATATAAAACACATCTAAAAACTGAGATACAAACGCTGTAAAAATGGCAAAGACAAATTCACAAGGCAGACCAAGGTAAGCGACTAGGTAATATGAAACTCGACGGACGTTATATAAAAACCGAAAGACTACTAGGATACAAGAATGAAACTAACACGCGCACTGACGGGGGGCGGGTACCTGCCCCCTCGGGTTTTTTTCGGAGAAAGCATCAGAACGGCGGCGCAAAGCGCCACCGTAACTGGTATACCTTTTCTCTAATCATTTTTACAATTTTTGTCAAAATTTTAAGGTCAGGTCATCTCAGGTCAGGCCACCAGTACAGGTCAAGTGACCTTACCTCAAAACAAGTTTAAGATAACATAAGTCGGAAAAGAGTAAACTTATCCTATTGAAACTCATATCACATAATGGGCTCACCGATATCTCTAAAATATGTTCCGGTATTTTTTATTTCGATGACATAAGGTCAGGTACGAGCCATGACCTCTCCATTGGAAATACATGGTAAAATGGTTTTAACTGAATAACTTGGTAAAAGATGGTGATAGAGCGCTTACTTCAGCTGCATTAGATTTGCCTTGTCTCTGCAGTTCTACTAATGATATGCATTTTATCTAATTTGACCTTGACCTGACCTCAGGTCAGGTCAAATCCTTGACTTGACCAAGCAAGGTCATGCTATATATAATTCGATTCGGCTTGCTGCGGGGATTCACATAGTTCAAGTTGTTTTGTTCTATCTTTAAATGTTCAGATGTAATGGCCGAAATACCTTCATTTACATGTAATCTCTATGATGCATGTTTTGACCTTAAGTGACCTTAAACGTGACCTGGAAAAAGGTTCAAATATTTTCGACGAATAAGTAGATGGGCTACCCAACGCCGTTTACTGTTTTTCGCTACCTAGCGTATTTCTCGAGATCTTAGGGGGTACCCGCCACCCCATTTCAAAGCGAAGATGGCTCAGACCCCCGTCAATGCACGTGTTAAAGCTAACTCTCCTCAGATATGACATGATGCTAGTGATATCCACAGAAGGATGACCTCCCAGAACGTTCACTGCCCAGATATCACCAGGATGCTCACTGCCCCGGGAGACGTCAGCAATAAACCAGGGGCGGAAGTGATCAGCCAGGGGTGGCAGTGGTCCACCAGGGGGCGGAAGTGATCAGGCAGGGGCGGCAGTGATTAGCCAGGGGTGGCATTTATCAGCCACGGGGTGGCAGTTATCAATCCGCCAGGGGCGGCAGTGATCAGACAGGGGCGGCAGTTATCAGCCAGAGGGTGGCAGTGATCAGCCAGGGGGCGGCATTTATCAGTCATGGGGCGGCAGCCATCAGCCAGGGGCGGCAGTCATCAGCCAAGGGCCGGAAGTTATCAGTCAGGGGGCGGCAGTGATCAGTGAGAGCGCGACAGTGATCAGCCAGGGGCGGCAGATATCATTCAGGGGCGGCAGTTAGCAGCCAAGGGGCAGCAGCTGTCAATTAGGGGCGGCAGTGATCAGCCAGGGGCGGTAGTTGTCAGCCACGGGGTGGAAGTGATCAGCCAGGGGGCGAAAGTTATCAGCCAAGGGTCGGAAGTTTTAATCAGGGGGCGGCAGTCAGGGGCGTAGGAACGGTTTGAAAAGTGGGGGCCAACCTTTGAGGGGGCCCACCTCAAGGGGGCCCCAGTCCAAGGGGGCCCATAATTTTAAAAAATTTGAGACAGCTCGTTTAGTGTAAGAAGGCACGCATGCACACAAGGATGTCAATGTATGGAAAATTGATAAATTAAATTTTGCCCTATGATTTCGAGTTGTACCTATTATGATGTAATAAATCATATTAAAACGCCAAAAAAACATTTTTGGTTTTTACCTAGACCCTTTTCAAATACCAAATACATTTTTAAGCTTTTTTGGAGGATTTCAATCATTTTTTTTACCACGAGCGCGTTTTTTATATTTACAGATGTTTAGGCCCTTTTCATTACATTTACAAAATTAAGAACTGTTTAGAAAACTACAGACAATGCTTTGATATCAAATAGCCTCACTTCGCTATGCCTAATCAACTTGTATTTGCTTATTTAATGACAAAAATGGGAACATTTATGTAGGTTATTACGGATCTATTCTTTCCATCATTAGAGATTGATTTAGGTAAAGGCTGATCACAATAAATACGCCTAGCTATATTTCGATGCCTAAAATGCAGAGTTCCAGCATGACTGCAAGTGCAATGTAGGTACTTGATGGCCAGCTTTGTGATGCCGAGGAGGTGTGGGCATAGTGTTATAGTGGTTAGCAACCTTGCTTTCCACGCGACCAACTCGGGTTTAAGGCACGGCAGATTCCTTGTACAAGGAGCAATTTGACTCCCAAGAAACCCCTTCAACAGGGAAAGAGTTGGCGACGCCATATAACCCTGGCATCGAAAGACATCGCGCCTTTTGATGGCTCAGGGACGACTGTTGCTCGGCATTTAGTGCGGGGTCCGTGTCCGATTCATATTTTGTGTTGGGATTAATATGGAATGGAGTTTGATTGGGCCCAGTTCTCGGGACTCATTTGGAAACACTCGGGTAGTAGGTGCCTTGGCTTTTTTTACGAAGCGCTCCTCCTCCAGGGGCTTGCAGGCAGCGTACTACCGAACTTGGACGTTCCCAGACAAGCTATCGGGGCCGTTTGGATTTCTTGTTCTATATTACAGTTGCTGATATTTGTATATTTGTTGCGGGGGCCCACCTCAAAAGGGGGGCAGTATCCCCCTGACCCCCGGTTCCTTTGCCTTTGCCGCCCAGGGGCCGCCAAATTATCTCGGAGGGCCCCAAAGTCCAGACCATGGCTCAGGAACCCAGATCAGTCAGCTCAAGGGCCCAGACCAGTGCATTAGCCTCGGGACCAGCTTATCAAGGGACCCTACATAAGCACAGCACCACTAGAAGCTCATCACAGGGGAGCTCCAGATTCCCACAGGGTGCCAGATTAGCTTAGGGGCCCGGTTCAGCTCGGAGGTTCCCAGGTCGACTTATGTAGGGTCTCAAAACAGCTCAAGGGACTTGTTCAAACTCACGGATCCCAGCTTAGCTCAATGATGCTAGAACAGTTCAGAGGCCCCAGACCAGCTCAGGGCTCTTGTTCAGTACAGGCCAGCTCAGCTCAGGGGCCCAGATCGGCTGATATAGGGTCCCCTCTCATACCAGCTCAGGGGCTCCATTCAAGCTCACGGCCCCAGCTTAGCCCAGGGACCCTAGAAGGGTTCAGGGCCCCCATACCAGATCAGAGGCCCCAGTTAAGCACAGCGGTACCCAGATTAACTCAGGGCCCCAGCTAGGCTTAGGGGTCCCAGGGTGGCTGATATAGAGTCTCAGAACACAGTGGCGTAGCCAGGATTCGGCCAAGGAGGGGTCCGACTACCGTCGGGGGCCCCAGGCCGGGGTCCCCCTTAGTAACCGGGCCCATCTCCTATATCTTTTGTATAGTATTTTAACATTATAACATTCACACGAAGGAAATTTTGTTGTGCCTTTTTAGGCATTTATTCTTATTTTGTTTATAGCTTGGTTTTTTTCGATCCGACCAAGTGTTGGTAAACTAAGGTCACCAAATATTAAGGATGGCCCATAACTTATATGGTAGCGTGGCTATAATAACAGTTTTGAGCCATACTTCGGGAAGCTCAATGTTGATGCCCGCATGATGTTAAACCTGAGTCTACCTCAATTCACTCGGATAATCAGACATGAAGTTATTGGAGTTCAGTCGTTTTGAGTACGAAGAAATGATCTACGGGAAATGATTAACAATTATTTCCCGGTGTCGAATCCATGAACTCTTTAATCAGGAAATTTCCAAAGAAACGAAAAAAACGAATAAAGATACACGGGATATGGGAGTGTGTCCTGAACGTTACATAGCCTCTATTCCGTCGACAGATCCTGTTGAGATCCAGTTATTTTCTTACCCTTGCTATCTTGTAAACGAGCAAATTACCAAGACAAAATGCGCCCAAGATATCTATCGCCTGGCTCACTTTGTTGTTATTTTCAACCTTTCATACCTATTTTTCTTTTTGGGATTATGCTCATTAATTTCTGTCATTACCCTTGTTTGACTGGTTTCGTACGAAAATATTGGAAAGTTGTTTATTTCAGAATATTTAGGAATGTATTTATTGGTGTTAAGCTACCAGATTAGAAATTGACCAAAGTGCCAAACTCCCTGTTCGATTTGCTCTTATGGTAAAATTAGATTAATATTGCCTTTCCTTCGATAATGGTGCCTGATCGACATGTTTCAATTTGTCTTTTTTAGTACGCAATAGGGGTAGGTACATTTTTTCCGAAGAATATAATTTTGAAAATTTTTATTTGAGCTCTAGAGCCACCTAAGACCAACACTTGGCGGCACTCACAAAGCTAATTTTCGGCCGCTCTCCCGATTAGATCTCAGGGGGTCTCTGAGACCGATTCACGGCGCCTCTTGATCAAAACTGGGGGCCCCTGAGAATCTCTCGGGGCTCCTGAGATTAGTTATCGGCAGCACCTCTGAGACTAATTATTGGGCCCCCCAGATTTACTCTGGAGGGGGGGCTGAGACTGACTATCGTGGCCATCCAGATTAGCTATTGGGGTCCCCTGAGGCTGTCTTTGGGGTGGGGGAGGGGGCTGGGAATGACTTCCGACAGCCCTCTGAGACTTACTCTAGGGCGCCCCTGAGACAAACACCCGGGGGGGGTGGAATCACCTCTGAGACTGAGTCTTTGGCGTTCCTGAGACTGACTCTCGGAGGCTCCAGATTAGCTCTCGCGGGCCTAAGGCTAACTCCGGGCCCGTGAGATCAAAAAATCGGGACCACCTCTGGAAATTACTCTCAGAACCCTGAGATTAACTCTCGGATGTCTCTGAGACTGACAACCGGGAGCCCTCTGAGACTAACTTTTGGGTGCTCCCTGAGGTTGACTCTTGGGGTCGCTTATACCAAAACTCGGGGGGGCACAGCCTGAGGCTAAATCTCGAGGGCTCCCAAAATTACCCCTCTGGGGCCCCCCTGAAACCAGCACTCTGCGGATCAAATTATACTAACTCTCGGAGCCCCCGGATTAACTCTCGGAGCCACCTGAAACTAAATATTGACTCCTGAGAGAGAAACCCGTGAGACTATGAGGGCCCCCTGAGACCGACTCTTGGGGTTCTCTGAGACTCACTCTTGGGGTTCTCTGAGACAGACTCTCAGGGGGACCCCGAGACCGAATCTCGGGGTCCCCTAAGACAGACTCTTGGGGTCCCCTTGACCGACTCTTGGGGTTCTCTGAGACTGACTCTCAGGGGCCCCCTGAAATAGACTGTTGCAGGGCCCTGAGAACCACTCTCTGGGGGGCCCTGAGACTAGCTCGGCCCCCTCCCCTGAGACAGACTCCCGGGGCCCCTGATACCGACTTTTGGGGCCCCTGATACCAACCCTCAGGGGCCCCCGAAATCTACTTTCGGGGGCCTTGAGACCGACTCTCAGGGCGGGGGCCGTGAGGCCGACTCGGGACGCCCTGAGAACGAATCTTCAGGGGCCCCTGAGACTGACTCTGGGGGCCCCGTGATCAGAGAATCCTTTGCAGTGGTTCAGATTGGACCAAGAGGTGGGGTCTGCGGACGCCTAGGGCCCCTTGGCTACACCACTGCATCCACACTTTCGGGGGCCCTCCGAAATCACCATTTGGAGGCCCCTAAAATAATTGCTCCCCTAGACCAATACTCCGGAGCCCCTTGATACTGATGCCCGGGGGTCCTAAGACCAAGCTCGGGGTCCCACTTAGATCAGGCTCAGGGGCACCTTAGACCCATGCTCGCGCTTTTCTCAGGAGTAACTCGACACCGATGTTCCGGGGCCCTCAAGATCAATATTTCGAGCACCCCCAGACTAATGCTTGGTACTCTGGAGCCCCTCGATGCCGATGCTCAGGGGTCCTGAACCCAGGCCTGGGGGCCCCTGGGACCAAACTCTGGGTCTCATGAGGCCAATGCTCGTGCCTCACTCATGAGTCCCTTGATATCAATATTCGTGGGCACCCCGAGGGGGCCCTGAACCCCTGAGACCAAGCTCAGGGGCCCCTGAGACCAAGCTCGAGGGGACCCTGAGACCAAGCTCGAGGGCCCCCTGAGACCAAGCTCGGAGGGCCCCTGACACCGAGCTCGGGGCCCCTGAGACAAAGCTCGGGGGCGCTGAGACTAAGCTCGGTGGCCCCCTGAGACCAAGATCAGGGCTCCCGAGACCAATACTCGTGTTTTCCAGGGCATACGGTCAGCCTTATGCATCAGATGCCCTCGGATGCCCCCTGAGACCAAGCTCGAGGGCCCCTGACACTAAGCTCGGGGAGAGGGGGCCTGAGACCAAGCTTGGGGACATCCCTGAGACCAAGCTCGGGGGTCCCTTGAGACCCAGTTCGGGGGCCCTGAGACCAAGCTCGGGGGTTATCTGAGACCAAGCTCGGAGGGGTCCCTGACACCAAGCTCGGGGGCCCCTGGGACCAAGCTCGGGGGCCCTGAGACCAAACTCGAAGGGCCCCCTGAGACCAAGCTCGGGAGCTCCCTGAGACCAAGCTCGGAGGGCCCCCAGACACCAAGCTCGGTGCCCCTGAGGCCAAGCTCGGGGCCCCTGAGACCAAAATCGAAAGGCCCGTGAGACCAATATCCCGAAAGGCCCGTGAGACCGAGCTCAGGGAGGAGGGGCCCTGAGACCAAGCTCGGGGGCCCTGAGGCCAAGGTCGGGACCCCCTGAGACTGAGCACAGGGGTCCCCCAAGATCAATATTCGGTACTCTGGAGCCCTCGATACCGATTATCGGGGGCCTCCTGAGACCAAGCTCGGGAGGCCCCCCTCCACCGAGACCAAGCTCAGGGGCCCCCGAGATCAATTTTTATGTTTTTAGTGCATAAGGTCAGCTCAAGGGGTCCGCGGACCCCAGGGACCCCCTCCTCTGGCTACACCACTGTCAGAACATCTCAAGGGACCCATTCAAGCTCACGGCCGCCAGGTCAGTGGCTGTAAAGCCTTATAGGGGTCCCAGACCATCTCAGGGGCCCTCAGTTCAACACAGAGGCCCATATTAGCTCTGATGACCAGATAAGCTTAAGGGCCTGGATCATCCAGGGGCCCCTTGCCGGCATATTTGGGGTTTCAGAACAGTCCAGGGTTTCAATTAAAGCTTATAACCCAATTTCAAAGCAGGGGCCCTATTCCTGTGCAGGGGCCTCAGATAAGTTTAGGGTCTTCTGTGCATCACAGGGGATCCAGATTAGCTCAAGGAACAATATTAACTTTACGGTCCCAGCTCAGCTCAGGGGCCCCCAGGTCGGTGGATAGGGGTTCTGGCCAACTCACGGGGCCCTGTTCAAGGTTACGGCTCCTAGCTCAGTTTAGGCATCCTAGAACAGTTAATGCTGCCCAAACTATCTCAGGGGCGCTCAGTTCAGCTCAAAGAGCCGAGATTAGCTCGTATGGCATCAGAGGCCAGTTCAGGGGCCCCGAGAAGCTCAGGGGACCTTAAAATCAACTCATAGGACCTCATCTTAGTTTAGGGGCACAGGTAAGTTTAACGGGGTTCCGGGGCAAGCTATTGGGCCAGTTTGAGTTTCTCGCTTGATATTACAGTTGTTGATATTCTTACCTCCGTTGCGGGGGCCCATCACAGAAAAGTGGGGGGGGCCAGTGGCCCCCTGGCCCCCCCGGTTCCTACGCCTATGGCGGCAGTGATCAGTCAGTGGCGGTAGTTATCAGCCAAAAGGCGGCAGTTATCAGTCAGGGGCGGCAATGATCAGCCGGGGGCGGCAGTTATCAGCCAAGGGTCGGAAGTTTTAATCAGGGGGCGGCAGTGATCAGTCAGTGGCGGTAGTTATCAGCCAAAAGGCGGCAGTTATCAGTCAGTGGGCGGAAGTAATCAGCCAGGGGGCGGCAGTGATCAGTCAGGGGCGGCAGTTATCAATCAGCCAGGGGCGGCAGTGATCAGCCAGGGACGACAGTACCAGCCAGGGGCGGCAGTAATCAGTCAGGGAAGGCGGTTATCAGCCAGGGGTGGCAGTGATCAGGCCGGGGCGGCAGTGAGGTGGCGTCACAATTCATGGGCGAAGTGATAAGCCTGGTAGCATCTATGAGCTAGAGGTGGAACCAATCAGGGTTCATTACTTCCAAGTAATGAACTCGGTACGGGAAAACTTGCCAGGGGCGGCACGAATCAGGACGGCAGTAATAAGATGAGATGACACTGTGCAGGGCAGCGGTGATAAGCCAGGGGCGGCACATGTATTGGGGGTGCTCAGCACAAGATTGGGGATGCTGAAATTAGGATTGGGGGTGCTCAGGCACCCCCAAAGAGATAGAAAATTACACCCCTGACCTCATTAATGAATTAAACACATGAAGATTTAACATACCAGTTTTCGGTACTGGTTAACCATATGCGTATTATTGAGCTTGATGGAAAGCATGAGCTTGTGCATCAATTTATTCACCTATTTGCACACAAGCCTGAATGTTTGCAAGTCAGCCACAATCATGCAATATGCAAAAAATATGTTTAGTAGAACACAAAAATCAGGCTCATTGCGTACAGGCCGAATGAAAAAAACTTTGAATATCTCTAGTGAACATAAAATAATTAGGCAGGTCTAATACGCACATTGCACATCTTATGCTCGCCGGATACGCCTCATTTAACACAGCAATGAGAATGAGGAAACGCTGACTCAACTACCACCATGGCGTAACCACCATCTACCAATAACTAGGGTCGGAACCGCGCTGACCCGAAATGGCCTGATCTGGCAAGTAGTATAAATATAAACAATGACCCACCTCTGACTAGTGCCATAAACAACCAATTACTACGACCAGGCCCGCATTGGCCTGCAATGGCCTGATCTGGCACGCAGTAGAAATGTACAGCAGTAACTCTGGCCCAGCTCTGGCGAGAACCCATCAACTACCAGTAACTAGGGCCAGGCCCACAATGTCTCGAGGAGCTGGCCCGAGCTGGTCAGACCTGGCACGCAGTTACGCACAAGGCTAAAAACTCCGTCACGGAGCGGGCCAGCTCCGTTGTCGGGCACAACTCGGGCCAAGTCGGGCAGCGGTAACTCCGTCCCAGCTCTGGGCCAGGTCGGGAAAGTTGTTTCAACTCCTGAGTTACAACCGACAACAGCCCTACATGTGCCGGAGCTACGTGCCCGCGCTGGCCCAAGCTGTGCCAGGTCGGGGCCTGAGGTAAATTTCTGGCTGGGATGTGGCAGGAATTAACCAATAGAGCTTCTGAACTAGCAACTAGTGCTATGAGTACCAATAGGAAGAATCAAAGTCATTAGCTGCACAATCATCATAAACTAAGACACAGGTTAAACAGTATGCATAGTCTGGGACTTTCATTTTAATCTGACGCTGTGGAATGATATTCCTACTATATCATCTAACCTAACTCAATAGACTAGCAAATCTATATCATTGTTACTGATGCTCAATTTGATTATATGCGTATCCAAAACAAAAATGGGGTGATATGACCGTATTGGATGGCGCGCCCCTAAACCCAAATAAAAAACGATAGAACTGGCTCCTTGAGCGCTTGCTTGCTTAGGAGATGACGAGTGTCTCAGTTCAAGTTCCATAGTGGATCGCCTGAATGAGACGTGATCATGACTCTAGCAGCCGCTACCAATCTAGTGAGAATCGGAAACGTCATGTATCTTAACGATACGGTTACTATTACATAAAAATGTTAATGCAAGGTGTTTGAATAAGTTTAGCTCCACCCTTAGGCCCAAAAGTGACTTTTGGCTCCCCATGGAATCTTACAATGAAAAGAACAGAGATGAGCGCCGCTACCAAATTTTGGAAACCGCTACCGCTACTTCCGCTACCTTGGCTAGTTGAAACCGCTATCGCCACTTTTCAAAGCTGTGAATCTTTAGCTACCCGCTACTCCATTAACACTACTTTAAACAATAACTTGCTACTAAAGCGCCACGCAAAAGTGATTTTTTGGTTTGAATTTGAATGCATTCATTTGAATCCAGGAATTTGAATGAAAACTGCCGTTTATTCTTAAAAGCTACATTTCATTTGACCGTTGGAGAAAATATTTCTATCATTCTCCATCTGCTATTTTGAGGGTGGTGTTCCCTTAACTGGCTGTCGGTGGTGGTAGCGCCTTTTGATTGAGTTCGCTACCAGCTACTCCGCTTCTTTTCGGTTTCTAGAATCGCTACTGCTACTCTGCTAGCATTTAGGTAGTCCGAAAGTGGCGGACTTTAGCGGACCGCTCGACTCTGGAAGAGTAACGGACTGGGCGCGGGATAGACGAGTGAAGTTTAGAGTTTTCTGCCATTTTGAACAAAGGTTGGCGGTGTTGTGTACTCCCATGCCACTCGAGAAATCTTACCGCGGCTGTACAATACATGGCATCTGGCGCTGGTCCGAATCCTGCACTGAGTCGGAAGGCGTTTGGCTTCAGTTTCAGGAAGACGTGATAGCTTGCAATGCAGCCGACACGTGTGTTATCAGTCGGCTCAAATCAAACGATGCATAATGCGTACGAGTCATGTCTAGGTCGGAAATGGAAATATACGTTTGTGAAGAGGACTTAAACGGGTAGGTAGGTGATGGATACTTTAATGGTGACGCTCTTAAATGGAGAAAACTCTTCAGCTCTAACTGCAGGAAAATCTAGTTGAGAGGGAAATCTGGGAAGATATAATCGGCTATGTACGGTCACAAAAAGTCAATCTCATAAGAATCGGAGCCTCTGAATAAGTTGATCTGATCCCCAAAATCCCTTCCAACAGGGTGAGAGTTGGCGACGCCGTATGACCCTGGCAGTTGGTGCGTCGTTAAACCCCAACAATTATTAATCTTATAAGAATGTTTTAAGATATTCACGTGAAAGGAAAAACACAGAAGCTTTAAAATTTCCTACTCTAAAAAATGTTATCTAATGCTATGAGAAGCATTCAGCTCACAATTCCAGTGAAATATTTCAAAGATGGTGTCTAAGTGTGAACACGTGTTAATGGATTGATGTTGAATGCTAGCTGACAGATTATGAGCCAAGCATTGGGAGTTGTTTATCCAGTATATCAGCAAACATTGCTCCCACTTGCATGGGCAAATCATGTTTCTGGTAGGACGGGGCACTTTGTTCAGGAAGCGTCATCTGGTTCCACGAGGGTGTGCAATTTGGGCCTGGTGGAGGCACCATTTGGACCTGGTGGAGGCGCCATTTGGGTCTGGTGGAGGCGCCATTTGGTCCTGGTGGAGGCGCCATTTGGGCCTGGTGGAGGCACCATTTGGGTCTGGTGGAGGCGCCATTTGGGTCTGGTGGAGGCGCCATTTGGTCCTGGTGGAGGCGCCATTTGGGCCTGGTGGAGGCACCATTTGGGCCTGGTGGAGGCACCATTTGGGCCTGGTGAAGGCACCATTTGGGCCTGGGGGCCGCTATTTGGATCCATTCTGAAGGTGTGACTTACTAGGGGGTGCCAAGTTGTATTGTGGGGGCATCAATGTTTGCATTTTGCTGGAACTGGCGTTCGAGAAGCCACCGGGGCCCGGTGTGCGAGCGCCGGGTGAGTCAATCTCAGGGAAGTGAGAGGGACACCTTCCCCTAGATCTGCTTATTCCCCCGTGGAGGGCGCTGGATAACTTCAACCAGAGCTCGGAAGCAATAACTTGATGACATTTTCTGAAGACAGCGACCTCGATAACAATAACTCGAAAATGAATCCAATGACTTATTTCGATGACGCGCTAACTAATTAATTATACGTCAACATATTACACTATATGTAACTTTAACATGCTTAGGAGTTAAAACGGGACTGCAGGATGCCTTCGACCTGTTTTAACTTTTCGATGACCCTGTTTTCGATGTTAGTATTTAGCGATAGCTTACCGAAAAGGAGAGCCTTATTTAAACTTAAAAACATGTATTTTCATGAGGTAACTTTAATACGTACAGAACAAACAATACTACACGCAAGCTAGGCAAACCTACACATCTTCATATCAAACCTACTAAATCACGAAATTCACCGCAGAAAATACGACATCGTAGCTATTACTGAGAGCTGGCTTAAGCCATCTACCCGTTCTTGTTTGATATTATTCCCGGGATTTAAGTTACTCAGGTCTGATCGCCCAGACAAAAGTGGTTATGGTGGTGTGGCGGCTTTATTTCGATCCAACATTGAGGCACATACCATCAGTGTACCTTCTGCGGCTAATCCCAACAGTAAACTCGAATCACTTTGGGTAAGAGTGAAGCCCGATTAGCCTGGTCGTCAGTTTATCGTAGGAACGTTATACCACCCTCCTCGACGAACCGCTGTCGCTCTGGAAGCGGACATAGGACAACTGGAGGCTCAACTGCATTATGTGATGGTTAAGTACCCCAGTGAAAAGATTGTAGTTTTTGGTGGTTTAAATTGTAATGTTAGACCGTCCCTTAGAAAATAAAAATTCGAATTTTGAAATGCGCACGGTAGTTTCTGGTTATTCATCGTATGTTGATGTCTGGTGCAAAAAAAATCACCCAGATCTGACAACTTCTCACGCTGGCTTTTTGCCCCCTACTTTTTCTATGCATACACCCTATGGTGTCTTGCGTGCGGGCACGGCAGGCGGCCTTTAACCACTTCTGCCAACTGCGAAATGATGAGACTGGAAGCACTACGTTAGAATCACAATGTTTGCGACATAAGAAAATTCACATTGCTACTTTTTATGCTTCTCTGGCCTTTTCGCTGACTTAAATTTCGTATCAAATCTACAAGATTAGCTAAACCTAACTACGGTGTGGCTCGGGCGTCATAGTTGTGATGCAGATGGGAGCTAAATTTTCATTGTGCTTGTTGACAGAAAATAAGGCAAACAAAACAGCTAAAAACAATACCTTTAGCATCTGTTAGCTTCTTTTTACATTGTGAAAAGTTGACCGTAATCCAATTCTTTATGTGCGATCTTGGCCATTTTTTTACTTCATTTTCGTGGAAAAAGCTGGTTGGTGAAGACAATGAAGGTATTTGATCGAAACGCTAAATCGCTCCCTCACAAAATTTTCGTCGCAAGTTCTGCCAGCACTGTAGGATGCTGTTGAAGCTATGGGCGCATCCTCTTCGGTTCACTCTTGCTAAACTTTCCGTCCCTCCTTAGTCCTGACATACTTCCGATGATCAGCCACGACGACCAATGTGTTCTGGAGACCAGATTCCGTCCTGGCGCTTCCTATGAAATCCTTGCTGAACTTCACTGTTCTCTCGGATGCATCATCCACACAGGAGAGGCTCATTAAAAACTGCTTGAACTCAACATGCCTTGATGCTGGTTCCAAGAGTGAATATGCTCTTACAGCTATACCAGCTGATCAAACTGCTTTCTCTGAAATAAGAGCCAGCTCTCTAGTCCTATGAAGCTTGCCGAGCTCGATCTGCTGCCATCATCAGGCCAGAGAGTGGCGTCATTAACAAAACCAAGACCAGGGATGGTGGGTTTACGTTCATGACAAAACGCGATGGGCCTTTCAGTTTTCATGAGCACTTGGGCTCCTTCCTCCTCCTCTTCTGAAACGTCATCGTCTTCAAGAGAGAAAACAGCAAGTGATGGAGACAGGTAGTCAAGATGCCTGCTCGAACTCTGGAGACAGTTGTTAGCCAGTGCCGGTCTCATTTTCTGTATTGACGCATTTCTTTAATGGCCTAGAGGTCATTTAATAGTGTGGCGGCAGGTAGCGACGTCCTCATGAATAGCTATGCCTGATAGATCTCACAGATTTCTGTCATTGTCTAAATTTCTTCTTTGGGCTTTGCATTGAACAGGCTAATTTGGCTCGATAGAATGTGCATGGCAAGGAAGTATATGACCTTATGCACCTGAAGTTATTAACAAATTGTTCATGGTTCGTTTTCGGAGCCAACAATGGTCAGCAATGCCAGACTCATGCAAAGGGCCGCATACGACCTAGCTAATTTGTCATTTGTCAAAACAAAGTCATGAACGAATCGTTCATGGTTCGCTTTCGAATCCAAAAAAGGTCAGAAACGCCAGATCCAGCAAAGGGTCATACACTACCGGGCCATGCACCTTCTATCGAGCCAAATTAGCCTGTTTAATGCAGAACAAAAGGAAGAAATTGAGACAATGACAGGACTATGTGGGATATATCACGCATAGTTCTTCATGAGGACGTCGCTACCTACTACCTCACCTTTAAATGACCTCTAAGTCATTCAAGAAATGCTTCAATACAGAAAATGAGACTGGCACCGGCTAACAACTATCTCCAGAGTCTAAACAGGCATCTTGACTACTTGTCTCCATCACTTGCTGTTTTCTCTTTGCAGACGAGGGGGTTTTTAAGGGCGCGCCGACAACGAAGGTCATGTGGCTCTCTTGCAGACGATGACGTTTCAGAGAAGGAGAAGGAGGAAGTAGCTCAAGCGTTCATGAAACCCCGAAAGACCTATCAAATTTTGTCCTGACGGGAAACCCACCGTCCCTGGTCTTGGTTTTGTTAATGACGCCACTCTTTGGCCTGATGATGGCAGCAGATCGAGCTCGGCAAACTTCATAGGACCAGAGAGCTGGTTCTTATTTCAGAGGCAGCAGTTTGATCAGCTGGGCTGACTGTCTGAGCATATCCACACTTGGAACCAGAGGCATGTTGAGTTCAAGCAGTTTTTAATGAGCCTCTCATGTGTGGATGATGCATCCGAGAGAACAGTGAAACTCAGCAAGGATTTCATAGGAAGCGCCAGGACGGAATCTGGTCTCCAGAACACATGGGCCGTCGTGGCTAGTCATTGGAAGTAAGTCAAGACTAAGAGGGACGCGAAGTTTAGTAAGAGTGAACCGAAGAAGATGCGCCCATAGCTTTAACAGCATCCTACTCTGCTGGCAACTTGCAACGATAGTTTTGTGAGCGAGTGATTTAACATTACGATCAAATACCTTCATTGTCTTCACCAACCAGCTTTGTCACGAAAATGAAGTAAAAAATGGCCAAGATTTCACATAAAGAATTCGATTAAGGTCAATTTTTCACAATTTATAACGAAGCAAGCAAGTAAAACGAAACACCTAAGGGTGTTTTTTAGTTGTTTTGTTTGCCTTGTTTTCTGTCAACAAGTACAGTGAAAATCAAGCTCCCACCTTTATCATAACTATGACGTCCGAGCCACACCGTAGTTAGGTTTGACTAATCTTGTAGATTTGATACGAAATTTAAGTCAGCGAAAAGGTCAGGGGAGCCATAAAAAGTAGCAATAGGAATTTTCTTACGTCGCAAACATTGTGATTATAGCGTAGTGCTTCCAGTCTCATCATTTCGTAGTTGGCAGAAGTGGTTAAAGGCCTTCTGCCGTGCCCGCGCGCAAGACGCCATAGGGTGTATGCATGGAAAAACAGGGGCAAAACGCCAGCGTGAAAAGTTGTCAGATCTGGGTGAATTTTTGCACCAGACATCAACATTCGATGAATAACCAGAAACTACCGTGCGCATTTCAAAATGATAATTTTAATTTTCTAAGGGACGGCCTATTGTAATATGCTAGCTAATGAGGCAGATAATTGTCTGACAGCGTTAGCTGACTTTGTAAGTGCCTATTCTTTAATCCAGCATGTCAAAGTGCCGAAATTTGTAAGTGACTCTCTGCTCGATGTTATTATCACGAATGATCCGAGTGTTTTTTTAGCTTTATCGCACTAGGTTCTGTAATTTAACCCATTTCCGAGGCCCACCCATTTCCGGCAGGGAAAGGCCCCAAGATCGTAATCAACCGGCCGATTTTGAAAATCAAGTGCAAGATTCCCCGACGCTAAACTTTATTTTGAAAAAGAAAATTTCAAAATTTGATTTTTAAGGAAAGGTCGTCAAAATAACAATTTTGTGTATTTTTAGATTTCCATAACCCTTGTCCTGTGACGATTTTCACAAAACTAGTTCAGATTTACAAATAATGACCCAAAATTGTCATATACGAGTTACCAAAAATTGAAATCAATGGCAGTCCAGGACCAGGACTAAGGAAATAAACAACCTAAAAATTTGTACGCGGATTAGAAGCCGTGAAACTGCTTGGCATCTTTGACACATAAATAAATGAAAAAAGGAAAAACCATCAGGGGCGGATGCAGTAAGGTAAAAAGTGGGGAAAAACAACCAAAAATAGCAGTGGTATGCATGAGTATATTAGTCCCTGACTAGTTGAAATTATTTCGATAATTTTTACCCCCCAGGCAGCCTGGGAAAGGGACATAGGCGACAAGGACCGTCGGGGGGGGGGGGGGATTGGAAACACATTTTTAATATACAACGATATTGAGTCGCGGCGGTGATACTGGCTGGGAATATGCATTTGAAAAGTGTAGTGACTGGACACGCCTCTGGTAATCTAAAATTTGGTTATAACTATTTTGAATTTCATATACCCAATTGTATTCGCCCGGCACGGCTGTAAGCAGTCTTCCACTACTAACGTTTAGTCCTTCTTGATAACATTCCCCCATTTTGAACTGCTGTAACCGCCCCTGATGAATACAAATAGTGACAATTGTGAATGCACTATCATCTCACATAAAAAATGATATAATAAAACCATATAACTGGTATCAGGATCAGCAGAGACGGCTTCCTTTTACAAAGAACCCATCGCATACGATAATACTTGGTTTGTGGATAGAACCTCCCCAAAAACCCAGCCATAGCTCCGCCCCTGGTAAATATATAATATTGACAATTTCAGAAAACCTGCCTGTACTAGTTTTAGGAAAAGTCAGGAAGTTTCAAAGTTCTATCGCAAGCCGTTTCGGAGATATTCTTGAAAAACCTGAGGGGGCAATATTAGCCCCCCTGCCGGAAATAGGGTTAAGCCCGCACAAATATGGAGTCGCTGCCTTGACCGTCCCCAGAACTCGCCCGAAGCCAATCATCGTTGAGTGCCGAAACCTTAAACGTGTCCAGAAGCCTGTACTGCGCGCGGCACTTAACTCGGTGGACTGGCAACCTGTTTACCGCCCTCTGAGCAAAGCTGACACATGGAAGGTCTTTCTAGCTCTTTTTATGCCTATTTTAAACTATTTTGCGCCCATGAAGAACATGCGAATCCGTAATCCCACTGCACCTCCAGTATCTCATACCACGCGTGACCTGGTGCGTCAGTTAAGGGCACTGCGCCGTACAAACCGCGAGACTCAATTGTACAAAGACCTCAAGCGATCGGTGAAATCTTCCATTCGACGCGATAATGTCATAAAAATCGAGCGCCAGATTGCCAACAACGGACCCCAGTCAATGTTTCGCAATATTCATCCCTATATTGGTAAGAAAAAGGCACTCCCGTTCACCCTCAAGTGAGCGCGGACACGATGAACGAGTACTTCGTTAGTGTAGGCCCTCGAGTTGCACAAGAAGTCGCCCAAAGCTCCCAGAATGTTAGTCACATACCTACGAGACTACTCGAGTAGGATCATGCTCCTTCAAAGCCACCACCATAGACTTTGCGACGGTAAAATACACCATCTTCAGTATGAAGAACACATCCATCTGCGGCATGGATGGCATATGCATTAGAGGTGGGACTTTTTGGTCCCGCGGTCCCGGCGCCGGGACCAGGTTTAGTCCCGGCGGGACTAAAGCCGGGACCAAAGGCTAGACGCCGGGACTGTGCCGGGACCAGAGCCAGTCTGGATAAAGAAAAATTCATGACAATGGTTTCCACATTTCATCTAAAACTAAGATAAGAGATAAAATATAACTGTGACTTTCCAGCACATCATTGCCTCCTTGATGCAATCTTCCAACTTTATAAGACGAGAAAAGTATCAATTCAACTAGATGAAAGAGAAAAAATAATGTTGCACACACACAGCACAGAACATAGCTCTCACTAAGTTTCATTCTTTGGAAACAACATTTTCAGATGTAATTCCCATTCCTTCACTTAATTATAAAGCAACTCAGTGACACAACCAAAATACAACCCAAAAATGGTGGGTACTGGGGTCAAAATCACTTTGAATTGAAGAAAAAAACGATTTTTGCATATAGATACTGGAAGGCATAAAAACAAAAGCTTGATTGAAAAGAGAATTCTGGAATTGGCGATTGGAAATGGCCGTCCCTACCAACCCCACTGTTTCAATTGCCTTCCCTCTCCAAAAAATACTCAACAGTATTTCAAATTACCTACGTCTGTGCGTTATGTCGTGAATAAGACGTAAATGGCTTCAATTTCTTCAACAACATTCAACTACCGCACTACGCTTCGTTGTCGTAGTAGACAACAACAAGAAGAATAATAAAGATAAAAACAACTGTGCGCCACTAATGTCTTTGAAGAAAAATTCAACCACGCAGAAGCACAAGCTCTAGTAGCTTCAATGTTAAAAAGTATTAAAAACCAGGGTACTTTAACTACGGGTACAACCAAGTTTCCTACTAAATATAGTCCTCCCATGATGACGTCACCGCATTTTCCTACTAAGTTATAGGAGATTATACTAACTTTTTGAAAGGATCAGCTGAAACATACCAAGTTTGGGCGTATTTGGCACCAATCTAGTATAAATCGAAATCGACTTGTTTCACCCATTTGACAGTAACCTTGATCTCAACGGCGAGCAGCGTATTTTACGTAAATCTAATGAAAAAATTATAACACTTCAAAGAATTTGTTGAAAGGGCATGCATTTATTTGATCAACTCAGGCCTACATAGTAGCCGAGAGAACTAAATTTACCTTCGCTCAAGAAATCACCGGTGTTTATTGTCTTCTGCTGCAGGTACCACCAACAGCCAATCAAAGGTCAGAAATCAACAGCCAATCAAAATCGAGATTAGTCTTACTGCAAACAGCTGTTAGTGCTGAACATGTCCTTATTTTGACACGCTCTGGAAAATTTGTAAAAATAGTATTCTTCACTGGATTTTTTGCAAAACGTCTGATGGTTTCACAAATAAAAATATTTTAGCTTTCTGTTCAACCATATAAGATTTGTTGATACAGTTCTAAAACAGGTTATTTAGAGCTTCGAAAAAGTGCAATTTCTCTAATGCCCTGCATAGTAACTGTAGTGCCTCTCCAGCCATGATGACGTAATGCTGCCAAACAACTTGAACGGGGTCTGTTAAAAACCATGTGATAATTCAGTAAATCTTTCTTTATTCGCTTACTAAACGTGATGATGTACTATTTGTCTTTAGTGCGCCGTCTGCTGCTGCTATAAATTTTTTGTCCATTACAAGCAAATATTGTTATTGGTATTGATCATTTTAAAATTTGATTGGTTTAAAATAGTTGAAAGCCGTTTTTGACACGAATCAAAGAAGACACTTTTGCTACTAGCTTTGCTTTCCAACAGACCTATGCTTGGACTCCATATTTGGAAATCCATACATGGACATTAGTTTGTGTGTGTGTGTGTTGGTTGGTTGTTGGGAAGGAAGGAAAGAAGGAAGGAAGGGGGGTGCTTACCTAATTGTTTTTGGAGAACTACCTAGGTATGTAAAACATTAATTGTCAGTTCCTTCATCCAGTGTATCAACTCGCATAATTCTTCATAAACAGCCAAAAACAGTCCTGTAGTCACATGGCAACTGCAAAAGTGATGTCGAATTGCTCCTGTGCTTTGGTGATTTGATCTTAAGGCTCTTGAAGGTAATTGTGTCCTGACCTTCCCTGATAAAACTTAGGTAAGCTTATTGATTGAATGTTTATGGATGGACTGAAGGGAGGTGTGATACAGCTTGAATATGGATTGATGTATAATTTCTTAGGTACATTTTAAGAGTTTAACATGCAAACGTTTCCTCAGAGAGCATTGTCAGATAATTGTGGACATTTTTCATGATAGTAGGTAAGGATTTCCTGAAGCTATAGTTCATACTTTATGTTGATTTGTTTATGTAATGATGATATAAATTTGCTTGATATGTTTGGCTCTTAATCCACAATAACTAGTATGTTTAAAAGCCAATAAGTGGGAAAAAGGCTGCCGGGACCAGGCTGGGACCACATCTTTCTCGACGGGACGAGGCCGGGACCAAGAAATGTTGGCCGGGATCGGGACCAGCTTTTTCCAAAAATTCCCACCTCTACTATGCATCCGCGTAGTAAAGCTTTGCATTAACGAAATCGGAATCCCTCTCGTTAACATAATGAATTCTTGCCTGGAAAGAAATGATTTTCCAGATGCGGATAAACACTCACTGGTTCACCCGATTCATAAATCTGGGCCGACATCTTATCCCACTAACTTTAAACCTATACCTTTGGTCCCAGTTATTGGAAAAATCGTGGAGCGAATCGTGCAACGACAGCTCTACTCCTTTTTCTCTAGAAACCATCTAATATCACCAGCAAAACATGGTTTCAGACCTCATCACTCTACAGAAACTGCCCTGTTTAGTGTTTCTGACTGAATTCTCAACGGCATGGATCAAGGACACATTTCTATGATATGCCTTCTTGACCTGAGTAAGGATTTTGATGTCATTGATCATTCTAAGCTAAATTAGAATTGCACAGAGTCGATACGGATTGGTTCTGTTCGTATCTAAGCGGCCATACTCAGAGCGTATCAAGTGTAGACCACTGCAGCAGCCAAAAAGTCCTCTCTAAAAAGCTTCCCAACACAGTCGGCGTTTTTCAAGGATCTTCCTTGGGCCCACTCCCCTTCAAAGTGTTTGTCAACGACCTAAGCTATTTTGTGATCGATTCTAGCTAGCATCACGCAGTATGCAGACGATACTCAAGTTATTGTTACCGGCCGAAGGGATCAAGCGAATCATCTTAACACGCGCCCCGCTGGGGGGTGATATTCGCCCCCTCCTGGTTTTCCCCAATTAGCTCAAAAACGAAGAGACGCAGAACAACGAAACTTACAGTACCTTATCCCTAATCAAATTTACACACCTGACCAATTTTCTGAGTTAAGGTCATGTC
Source organism: Lepas anatifera (assembly GCA_034440635.1). NCBI lineage: Eukaryota > Metazoa > Arthropoda > Thecostraca > Lepadidae > Lepas > Lepas anatifera. The sequence continues at coordinate 80,438 of JAOTON010000711.1, read as the reverse complement.
AGGTCAAGGAGCTATTCAAGGTCAAGTGACCCGACCTCAAAACCTAAAATCACGAGTTTGAAGCGGCGCCCAGGGAACATCAGCGAACCGATTAGTTTGAAACTTGCACAATATGATGAGGTCATCAGGTTCTACAAATCTACTATCTCGGAATTTTGATATTGTTGACCTAAGGTGGGTCAATTTTTTTGGTCACCCCATTATAAGTCTGTGATGAAAAATAAAATGGGCTCGTTTTCAGTAAATACTGGATAGATAAAGCTGAAAATCCTCAAACCGTCTATTCTGATCACGATCTTGATCATCAAGCTGAGTTTTTGAGCATCTGACCTCTCAAAGGTCATGTCAGGTCACAGGAGCATAGAGTGATTGTTTTTCCAGTACCTTCTCACTGGATTGAGATAAAGCTACCATTTTGCTTGCATTGTGCTTATATTGTCACGGGGAGTCGATTGATATGCGACATGACCATACCAGGTCACTCTGTGACCCTGACATAGCTCGAGGTCAGGTCATTTTCACTATTTGACCTAGCAAGGTCATATTATAGATCATTCGATTCGCCGCGATGAGAGGAATCCAATGATGCATAAAGATTTGCTCTAGCTCCCCTGAGGGCAGATCTAGAGAGAGAAACGTACACTACTCTGTTGTAAGCCTATGGAACCTTCTTTGACCTATGCTGACCTCAATATTGACCTGACATAAAAATTCTTCGTATAAAATCTCTTTGTCTTGTTAAGAGCTTTCGAACGCCGCCCGTAATTTTCCTTTAGCTTTCGTGGGGAATGAGATACGGAGGGGCGAAAAACGCCCCCAGCAGGGCGCGTCATAGGTACCAGGGACCCCAGCGAGGCGCGTGTTAAAGCCCGCATGGAGCGTACCCTTGCATCCTTGGATGACTGGTTCCGTGCTAATGACATGAAGGTCAATGCCACCAAAACACAACTAATCGTAATCGGCAGTCGCCAAAGCCTCAAGGACATTCCGCCCATGCAGATCCAATTTCGTGCTCAAGCCATCAGCCCAGGTTCAGTCCGTCCGTAACCTGGGTATCATATTTGACAATCATCTCTCGTGGAACACTCACGTAAGCCATCTCATGCAAAAGTGTTTTGGTGTTTTAATAGCATTAATTCACGTAAGCCACCGCCTCCCGGAACGCATCATCTCAAGCATTGTTCACAGCCTGGTTCTCTCACACGTTCGATATTGTATTTCAGTGTATGGCAACTGTTCGGGCAAAAACTATCGAAAAATTCAAAAAATTATAAACTTCAGCGCAAAAGTAGTATCCGGTCGCCAAAAGTTTGATCATATATCGGAGGTATTGAGAGGTCCAGCCTGGCTCAGTTCCAGACAGATGGCAAAATATCACACTCTCACCCTTGCCCACAACATCATCGGAACTAAACAACCGATAGCGCTATCCTCATCCCTCCAACACAACACTGACATCCATACTCGACAAACACGTCAATCTCAACAGTTACACTTGCCGAGGATACGTAAAGAGGCTGGCCGGCGGGAGCCCATATACAGGGCCCCCATGTTGTATAATACTCTGCCGCCGAATCTCTCTGAACTGCGGATAGCTGGCCTAAAAAAACCACTCGCCCACTGGTTAAATACTTAGTTACGCCGGATCCGAACGGCAAGATGTGTGTGTGTGTGTGTGTGTGTGTGTGTGTGTGTGTGTGTGTGTGTGTGTGTGTGTGTGTGTGTGTGTGTGTGTGTGTGTGTGTGTGTGTGTGTGTGTGTGTGTGTGTGTGTGTGTGTGTGTGTGTGTGTGTGTGTGGGGTTTGGCACCTATTTTTTAACCATAGTGTATCTTAATCTTTAATAGTGTCTATTATGCTTGTCTTTTGTACTTTGAATGTGTTATGAAATCAGTGATGCCAGGCTAAGAATAGCCACAGGTCTATTGTGGAGTGTCCTGAAGAAGTAAAGTAAACAAATAAATATTGCGTGGAGAGGAAATGCGTCCCTGGCCCTTCACTGAACAAACACGAACCGACCTTCCTGGCCACCCTGTTGTCGATGATATGGTGAGTGAGCATATGCTCAGCTGAAAAAGGAAATGGCCGACACACCGAAGAACTTCTGGCTCTACTCACTCGGTTACTTACTGGCAAGAATCCCTCCCTGTGCGATCTCGAGGTTGAGCAGATACGAGAATCCCTTCAGCAACACAAATATCTCCAACTTCATGGAGAAAAGGTGCTCCTCTTGGACTTCAAATCCCTCAGCCCATTAAGCTCACCTTCTCCATCGCAGCCGACTGGGAATGGTCGTGCTATAGCGCTTGAACAAGGTCGCAACCCCTTTTCTGTTGAACGCGAGTAAGAGGCCCTTGTCCACAGTCTTGCCTTGTACATTCCGCATAACAAACCTGCGTCGAGCTAATTGGTCACTCTGAAGTGGTTGTTGTGGCGTTAGGGGGGGGGGGTGGGCTCAGTGGTCACGACTGCCATCATGGCTAAACTCTTCGATTTCTCATACTTAGCCCATCACCCTTCCCCTCCCCGCCACTGCCGAGTTTTTAAGTTATCTAGCTTCTCCCTCACTTCCTTTTAGTTGTATTTGTCTCAAACGCTTTCACACAAATACGGTCCTTTTTCAATTGCCATCTCTATGGGTGAAGCGATCAAGACTTTGGAAGGGAACGGTGGGTCTCCAGATGGGATCGTCCCCGATGGGTTTCATGGCTCTCATGATGGTTTTCCTGAATCACGATTGCAGGACTGGGTCATCAGGAAATCCTTGTCCCGGAAGAGGTCACCTGATTTGCCTCGAGATCGGTGTCCCGCCCGACGACGTCCAGCAGAGCATCCACGAGATCACAGGTTTCCACAATTTGTCTACCTGGTGGAATAAGAGGGCTGGCCCTTCCACTTCATCCCAGAATTTCCTGTTTTCAGCACATTTTTTTAGAAACTGGTAAATTTCTGCAACCAGCTTAAAGCTTCCAATAAATATTGATAGGTGCACCAAAAGCACTGGCTGCCAATCATGGAGAGTAGCCGTTTTGGATACGCCCCAGCTTTTCCCGGGTTACTTTTAATGTAGCCATATTTCTTCTTGACTGGAGCTTCCTTGCCTAGCTTATTATCAAACATGTTTATTTTATCTGTCCCAAGTGTCAGTCCTGATAGGCAGACTATATTTCAAAGCCTCTTTTTCTAAGAATTAGGTGTATTAATCTCTCGCAACATCGATCTGCTACCACATTGGTAGAGACGGGAACAGGTTTGTATGCTATTCTGGTCCGGGGCTGTGGATTAGATCGCTGTAGTGTCTTCTTCTAATTTTTCTATCTTCTAATTTTTCAATCAGTCAATTAATCTGCGCCTCGGTGTTTCTGGTCCCACAATTTGCACATGCTTCCCCTCTCATATGGTGTTATGGGAGCCGCGTGGCCTAGCGGCTTCATTGCCCGCATTCAGATTGAGGTAACATAAATTAGTGTGGGTTCAATGCCCACAGCAGGTGGTTGGCTTCTGTTACCCATCTGGCCCGATGGAGGGGGTATTAGACACCCATGCCAATATGTCCTGTCACTGGGCAGGTATGTTTAGTGGGAGTGACCCCAATAATGCAAACAAACAAGGCTAGCCCATGGGCAGATCCAGGATTGCTGATTGGAGGGCACATGATCGGAGGTGGACGCAACTTTTGGACAACAAACATTTTAGGCAAGCGCCAAATCCTACCATGGAGGTGCCAATGCTCGCATCCTGAGGGAAGCGACATTTTAGGGGTCGCCATCGGCCTTTCAGTGGGGCGCCATGGCCATTTCAGGAGTCGTCATGGGCCGATCGGGGGGCAACCGGTCCCCTTTTCTCTCCTGGATCCGTCTATGTGCTAGCTGTCGTAGAATTATGAACCATCTGACGTATAATCTACACTTTACACAATGGTTTAGCATAACAGAGTTGGATGCCTAAACATTTGTTAAATTCAACATACCTCTAGCTCAGTTAAAAAATGTAAAACACGTTGATCAGCGGCGGATCCAGAACTTCATTTCGGGAGGGGGGCTAGGGGCTCGAGTCTGCTCCGCCATTACCTGATCAGATCAGCCTTCGCCTATGCATTAACTATAAGCACTCGGAAATTTCGGGGGCGGGGGCTTGAGCCCCTAGCCACCCCACTTTTATCCGCCACTGCGTTTGATCATCTCAAAATATCTCGTACCCGCGAGATTTGGGCATTTCAATGCTACTGATATCATCCATGCACTAAGATGTGAGTATATCAGGAACTCCTTTAGTTTTCAGCATGTTTTGTCCTTCGCAGCCTTAATAATTCAGTGTCAACATAAAACGGAGGATGCTCATAAAATGTGAGACTACCGCGTCAGGATCGCGCAACAAAAAGTAAACAGCTTGTGATACTGTACCGGAGAGATGGCTTCCAAACTTTTCGCACGTGCAAGACTCGATGTCATAATCAGTGAGATTTGATGATACTTTTCCTGAAAACGTCAGAGATTTAGCAGGATCCCTTAAAAGGATCTATTGTATATGAATTGGGAGATAATCGTCTGAACTCCGGAAGCCTTAAAGAAGAATCTTGACCATATATTTTGTTCATACATACATTGGAACCATGAGATTACATTTTCGTTACTTTTATTTTCGTGAAATGATTCTTTCTGCCCTTGCTCGACATGAGATTCCACTTAACGTTCCTTCTGCCGCCTCCGCGCGGGAGCCACAGCGTACAACAGACTACGTGACGGAGTACGGGTGCTCGGGAACGCATGTGTACACCGAGCGCAACACCCGGGCCTTACCACCTGTGTCCGCGCGCGGCCGCTCCGACTTCCGCGCTGGGCCGTGTTTGGAACGACGCTGCCGCTGCTCCGGCGTGATCGGCGGCTCATGTGCTGCAGCAGTCCTGCTGCCGTTCCGCCGCCGCACAGCTGCAGCACCGCCTGCGTGAGCCGCCCGCGTGAGCCGGAAACGGCATCTCTGCCTCGGCCTGGTAACCCGCCGGCTCGGGAGCCACCGTGCAGTCATAGGTAAAAAACACACAAACAAAAATACCGGTGCAAGGCCACTGGAGCGGTGTCACAGTGAACCGAGACCGAAAATAGTTTGCATGGACCGAAACGGAAACGCGCGGCCGCGTCAAACATCCATGTGGTTGTTATTACGGATGGGTGTAGGTTGTATACAAACTAAATACATGCTGCTTGACCTCTTCATTTTGATACATTTGGTATAGTTCGAACTTCTTATAGGCGGATCTAGGATTGCCCCTCAGGGAAGACACATGGCCGGGGCATCATCTGAACCAGGGGCGCCACTTTTGGACGGAAAAACCAATCAGGATGCCTGAAAGGGCGCCACCAAACTTTCAGGGGGCGCCGTGGCCATTTTGGGGAGCGCCGAGGGTCGATCCGGGGTAGGAGCAAGTGAGTTTGTGTTATTTGCACTTAGTACCATTAAAATCGGTGTTGTTATTGACAAAATAAATTATCCCCGATCTGAAAATTTGCTAAGTCCTATAATTCAGCGCATGCAGTACTAAAAGTAATGTTAAACCGCACCCCACCGGGGGTCCGGTGCCACCTTCGCCCCACCGGGGCCATCGATGCCCCCCTCTAACTCCGAAAATGTGGGGGTTGGCGCAAATCTGCAAAGGGCATTAGAAAGCTCGTGTGAATTCAGTAAGAAATTACTTTGCATGTTTAAGCGCTCAGGTCAATGGTTTGACCCCCAGAGGTCAAATTAGGTCACGATAGGCTACATTCATTCAAATATGCAATACTTAAGAAAAATGGGTATAACTCTCATGCCATTAGAGCTATTGAGCCGCTTTGTGGAACGTAATGACCTCCCGCCAGTGGTTTGACCTCTGGTGGTCACCTCGTGACCTAATATGACTTGAGGTCACGAAAGGCCAGAACGTGGCCTTGCCGAATATCAAATGAAAGCCAGTGACGAAACATACACGATGGTGTTTGATTCAGCACTCTAGCTTAATTAGATCAGAAGTTATTGTCAAAATACTGTTTTTGACCCATGGTGACCTAGGATGACCTCGGAGAGGTCAATGCGAAAATATGACCTCTGGGATCAGTGAAAGGGTGTTCAAGAACGCTGTTCTGAGCAATCTGAGCATTTGCACACATTGTGACTTTTAAAATGTGAGACAGCTTTTACCCATGATTTTCCAATGAGAGGTCACCTCGTGACCTGACCTCAGGTCACGAAATCGAAAAATCCGGGATATACACGTTGTAGACCTTGGAGGGGTCATGAAGTGTAGGAAGTTTCAAATCGATCGACTACGAAATGTAGCTGTTATAGAGCTCAAAAGTTGAAGTGAGATGACCTTGGTTGACCTCGCCGGGCGACCTGACCTTGAGTGACCCAGGGTAAAAAATTTCTGGGATGGTGGGAAAATGATGGGGTAAGAGATAGAGCCCTCAACCAAGGTGCTGCGTTTCGTTTTTATGCTATCCCGAAAAAACTTTAGAGGGCCATCAATGCCCCCCTCCCCGGTGGGGCGAGGGTTAAAGTTGAGGTAAAAATCAGCTTGGTCCCTCAAACTTCCAGCGCTTGGACTTGGTAGACACAACCAAACGTCGCTTTCATCCTTTTCTCAATCTGTTTTCTCGGTATGAGAGAGGCAGGCAGGCCGGCAGACCGACAGACCGACAGGCAGGCATGCCAGCAGTCCGACAGGCAGACAGACAGACAGACAGACAGACAGACAGACAGACAGACAGACAGACAGACAGACAGAGAGAGAGAGAGAGAGAGAGAGAGAGAGAGAGAGAGAGAGAGAGAGAGAGAGAGAGAGAGACGGAGACGGAGACGGAGACGGAGACGGAGACGGAGACGGAGACGGAGACGGAGACGGAGACGGAGACGGAGACAGAGACAGAGACGGAGACGGAGACGGAGACGGAGACGGAGACGGAGACGGAGAGAGAAAAAAATGATTAAAAGGAATTTGAAGGAAGAGGACGACAGCGATGATGGGAGCGACTGGTAATACAAACGTGTGTTTGGGAATTGCTGCACATTGGACCTTACGAGTAATAATGTATAAGCCAGTGACGGATCTAGGATTTCGTTAAGGGGGGGGCCCAGGCTCGGAGGGCGCCGAACCTGGGGGGCGCCGAACCTGAGGGGCGCCAATTTCAGTGGCGGATCTAGCCGGTCGATTTAGGAGGGGCAAACTAAAGTCGAAAAGCAAAAAAAAAAAAAAAAAAAAAACGTCACGCAGTAAAAAGCTGCGCTACCAATATCACTTGCCCGTAAAATTTTGGGTATTTGAGGCAAAAAGCCAAAAAAAACTTCACGGGGTGAAAAGTATGGGCTCGAGATACTTCTTCCTATCCAAGGCTGGCTATACTATGCCTTGCTATACTATGGAGGTCTGGCTATACTATAACTGAGAATTATTTATATTTACTCCATGATTCTGATGAAGGGCTGTGCCCGAATATATAATCTTCAGTGTTTTTTACATTTCCGGATTCGAGGGGACAGGTCAGGGAACATCTTATCAACTTATGTTCTGTTTGAAGTTGAGAGTTGGAACACCAAAATCTTGCTTATAAACTAAGAAGGAGTAGGGGAAAAAGGAGGTTGATCGCTTTGGGGGGCGAAAACGCAGATTTGCCCCGAGCTTTTTCGTTTGGGGAATGCCTTTTTAATCCCTCCCCCCTTGGATCCGCCACTGGCCAATTTACCACCAAAAAGGCGGCCAGTGTCAATGAAGAACGCGTTTAAAAAAGGATTTGTAAATGCTTATTTTCATGAAAGCTTCCTCTTAGTGAGGACATGTTCACGTTTACCATCAAGCATATTTCGGGCCAGCTAAGGACTGGTACCGTGGTAGAAAATGCTGTAAGCACCCACTGACACTAACTGGAGCGCGATGAGCAAATATTATAGTTATATTCGGTCATGGTAAAAACTGAGGTGTCGTATCCACCACCTCCACTTATCACAGTTGTCCTGGCTAACGGCTCAATACTGAAATACCCGATTGACGCTAACCTGAGCCTCATAGGCCGCAGAACCTCTGCGGGCCTGGGCCCTGAGTTTTCGGTGACTTCGATGAGTTTATATCGAGTCCCTCAGCTGATCTGGGACCGCTTTAGTTAACCAGACTCTCACACTGAACTTGAAACCTATATGTCGCCGCTGAAGCCTATTAAGCTTTTTGGGGCCCTTTTATTGATATAGGGCCCCCTCAACCGGTCCTGGGCCCTCTGAGCTAAAAGCTGGAGCTCTGAGCCTGAGCCCCAAGCTGGATAAGTGTCCCTTAAGCTGGTCAGGGTCCCCTGGGTTGGTATTGTTTTCGTTTAACTGATATAGATCCCTTCAGCTTGTTTGGGGCCCGTTGTGCGTATCTGGGCACTAGTTCGTCGAGGCACCCAGCTAGTCTGGCCCTATTAGTTTTATGGGCCTTCTGAGCTTCTGCAGGTTCCCCTCAGAGTGTCTGGGCCCCATGAGTTGAAAATTGGACCCCTGGGTTAGTTTTGGGTCCCTGAGCTTATTTAGAAACCGTTTAAATAGGTAGGCACCCCACGCTGGTCTTGAGAATCCTGTGTTGGCGCTGAGGTCCAATGGGCTCGTCGGGGGCCCTTATCTGGGGCCCCCTTAACTGGCACGGGCCCCTCAGCTGATTCTGGAGACCCAAAATCCCTCCTACCGGATTCCACCCACGCCAGATTTCCTGACTCCCTGAGGGCCCCTGGGGGCCATTGGGGATTTTTCCCACGATCAGCGCTGGGGTCCCCTCCCCGAGACAAAGTTTACAACATGTCTCTGTCTCTATACTCTAGCGTCTGCCAGAGTTGAGCTAGAATAATTTTAGGCACAATTCGCTTCCTCTCGTTACGGCGAATCATCAAATAATGTATAATATGACTACAATAGGTTAAAACATAAAAACTACCTGACCTAAGGTTAGATCAAGGCCACCATCTAGCCTAGCATAGTCAGTATGCATATCAATCAACTCACAATAACAATAAAAAATTGTATCAAAATACGGGTTTTATCAATATTTCCTGCAAAGCAATTGACCCAAGTCTTAAAACCTGCTTAGGAAGCCCCAGATGAACTCTCAGAGGTAACATGTCTAAACTTGCAACATGAACCGATAAAGAGGCCTAGGATACCATGATTTGGGGAATCTGAAGGTATTCCAAGCGGCGTCTGCAGACATAGAGCAATTTTTCGGCAAATTTCCGTTTTACCCCATGCATTTTGAATGGAGAGGTCATGATTCGTACCTGTCCCTAGGTCATCGATGGGAAAAATCCCGCAATAAATGTATTAGTACTTTTTGGGCCCATTATATGGTACAAGTTTGAATTCGATAGATTCACCCTTTTCTTACTTACGCCAACTTAAACATTTTTTGGGGTGAGGTCACTTGACCTGCACTGGTGACCTGACCTGAGATGACGCAACCTTAAATTTTGAGGGAAAGTTGCGGAATTGATCAATGATAAGGTGTGACAAGTACTGTGTCGCTTCGCGCCGACGTTTATTCGTGCCACTGGGAGACCTCGAGGGGGTGTTCAAGCACCCCCCCAACGGGCCGGAACGGGGAGCGAATACTCTAGAACAGGGCTGAGGCCAAAAGGGAAGGCTCTAAACAATGTCTGCAATTTTTTGGGGTCAAGGTCCTTCAAGGTCATTGACCTATTACGGCACAACCCAACATATTATGCCTAATTTACGCTATAACTAGCGCTGTGACCAAGCTTACCAATGACTTTTGATCAAGCCTTGATCATCAAGGCCAGTGACCTTTAAAATTGACCTGTAACCTTGATCTAAACACTGAATAACCTTTACTTTGATATAATAGCATACGTCATAATAGGAATCGTAACATTATGCAACGTCATTTAGGGGCTGTCCAGGAGTACCTGTGCTCATCAGGGACACCTATGCTCTCTGGGGGGGGCCTTTGCTTCGATGAGGCACCTGTGCCACCCAGGGGCGCCTTCGCTCCCCAATGGACGCAACCTAGCTATCCAGGGGCATCTTTGCTGTTCCGGGGGTGCCTTTGATACCCAGTGCCCAAGGGGAGCTTTTTCTTATCCAGGTTCACCTTGGTATTGAGGGGCGTATTTTTATTCAAGGTAACCTATACTACCCAGTGGCGCCTACCCTATGCAAGGGGCGCTTAGGCTATCCAGGGGGCGGCACTTTGCTATGCATAGGGCGCCCTTATGCTCTCCATGGGCACCTCATTCAGAGGGTGCCTCTGATATTCAGGAGCGCTTTTCCTATCAACAGGGTACCTGTGCCATCTTGGGGCTATTCTTATCAAGGTACGCTGCTGTTATTCAGGAATACCTACACCACTGTCGAGGGTCGCCTTTGCTACCCAGAGGCGCCTTTACTTCTTAGGAAATTTGGCGCCCCTGCTTTAAGGAGTGCTTCGGCATCGATTGATTGCTCTATTATTGGGCTTAGGTGCACGTGAACCTTGAGCTCATGTAGCGCCCATATTGTTGCTAAGGAACGCTTATGCTATCAAAGGTCGCCTTTACTATCCAGGGCCGCTGTTTTATTCAAGGCAGTCTGTTCTATCCACGGGCATCTGATATTTCGGGGGCGGTGCCTAGATTATTCAGGAGGCGGTTTTTTCTCTACAGGGGCGCACTATTGCTTTCCAGGGGCGCTGTTACTGCCCAGGGGTGTGTTTCTATCCAGGGGCGCATATGCTGTTTAGGTGTATTTTTCAATCACAGACATGATTGAAATACATGCCCCTACGTTATCCTGGGGTGCTTTTTGTCTCCGGTGAGGCGCTATTTTTTCTCTTCCGGGCACCAGTTTATCCAAGGGCACCTATGCTGTCCAGAGAACCTTTGCTATCTAGGGCTGCCTTCGCTGTTAAGGGGCACCTTTGCTACCCAAAGGGAGAATTTTACTTTCCTGAAGTGCCTATTTCCATCAAAGGGGAACATATGCTATCTTGGAGTGCCTTTGCAAACATGGGGCGCACTTTTCTATCCAGGTGCGCCTTTGCACTTGAGGGGGCGCCTCTGCAATCCAGGAGGAGCCCAAAATAGATGGAGAATAAAAATTCTGAAATAAGGCGCTCGAACACTGAAATAAAGTGCCTAGTTATCAGAAAGAGGCGCTCATCTGCTGAGCGGGGAGGACTGCTGGTTGGTGAGGGCAGCGTTCTCGGAAACGGGGCGCACATACTGAAAAAGGCACCCGGTTGCAGCGATGGAGCACTAAGCCTTCAGTTATGGGTTAATGAAATGTGGTTAATAAAGGCAGTTCATGCATAAATTGAGCGCTCGAGCCCTATAACAGAGCGCGCAACTGTCGGACAGGTGTGCCAAACCATAGACAGAAGGGCAGCTGAAGATGGAGAGGGACACCTATGATATCCTGGGGGCGCCTGTACTCTCAAGTGAGGCGCTTGTTTTCTTTCTCAGGCGCCTAGTTTATCCATGGCCGCCTATGCTGTCCAGATCATCTATTTCAAGAAGGGTTAACTTTGCTGTCCAGGGGCGCCTTAGCTATCCAAGGGCGCCTATGATATCTGTAGGGCGCTTTATGCAGAGGGCGCCTAGGCTGTCCAAGGGCGCCGTCCTAACCAAAGGCCGCCTTTCGCTTCCCTGAAGTGCCTATTTCTATGTAAGGAGTGCATATATTATCTAGGAGTGCCCTTGATATACGGAGACGCCTTTTTTGTCCAGCGGCGCCTTTGCTCTTGAGGGGCGCTGCTCCAATCCAGGGTAGCTGAAGATGGATAAGGGACATCTATGTTATACAGGGGAGCCTGTACTTTCCAATGGGGCGCTCATTTTCCTTCTCAGGCACCTAGTTTATCTAGGGAGCGCATAGGCTATCCAAAGGCGCCTTTGCTTTCGAAGGGGTGCCTTCCTAGGGGCGCCTTTGCTATCCAGGGGCGCCTTTGCTGTCCAAAGCTCTTATGTTATCCAGGGTTGTCTTTGTTGTCCAGTGGCGCTTTTGCTATCTAAAAGTGCATATGATATCCATCGGCGCTTTATCCAGTGGGCGCCTGGACTATCAAAGGGCACTTTTTCTATCCAAGGGTTGCATTTATTTTCCTGAAGTGCCTATTTCTATCTAAGGGGCTCCTATTCTGTCCAGGGCACCTATGTTTCCCAGATTTTCCTTTGCTGTCCAGGGACGCCTTTGCTGTCCAAGGGCACCTTTCTTAACCAAGGGGTGCATTTTGCTTTCCTGGAGCGCCTATTCCTATCTAAAGGGCGCATATGTTATCTAGGAGCGCCTTTGATACCAGGAGGCGTCTTTTTGTCCAGGGGCGCCTTTGGTCTTGGGGGGCGCTGCTCCAATGCAGGGCAGCTGAAGGTGGATAAGGGACATCTATGTTATACAGAGGGCGCCTGTACTTCCCAGTGGGGCGCTCGTTTTCCTTCTCGGGCTCCTAGTTTATCCAGGGGGCGTCTAGGCTATCCAAAGGCGGCTTTTCTATCGAAGGGGTGCCTTCCTAGGGGCGCCTTTGCTACCCAGGGGCGCCTTTGCTGTCCACGGCACTTGTGTTATCCAGGGTTGTATTTGCTGTCCAGGGGCGCCTTTGCTATCCAAGGGTGCATATGACATCCGTAGGCGCTTTTTCCAGTGGGCGCCTAGGCTATAAAAGGGCGCCTTTTCTACCCAAGGTGAGCATTTTATTTTCCTAAAGCGCCTATTTCTATCTAAGGGGCGCTTATGCTGCCCAGGGCACCTATGTTACCAAGATTTGCCTTTACTGCCCAGGGGCGCCTTTCCTAGCCAAGGGCGCATATTATATCCGTAGGGCGCTTCATCCAGTGGGCGCCTAGGCTATCCAAAGGCGGATTTTCTATCGAAGGGGTGCCTTCCTAGGGGCGCCTTTGCTACCCAGGGGTGCCTTTGCTATCCACAGCACTTGTGTTATCTAGGGTTTTCTTTGCTATCCAGGGGCGCCTTTGCTATACAAGGGTGCATATGGCATCCGTAGGGCGCTTTTCCAGTAGGCGCCTAGGCTATCAAAGGGCGCCTTTTTCTACCCAAGGTGAGCGTTTTATTTTCCTAAAGCGTCTATTTCTATCTAAGGGGCGCTTATGCTGTCCAGGGCACCTATGTTACCAATATTTGCTTTTTCTGCCCAGGGGCGCCTTTCCTAGCCAAGGGCGCATATAGTATCCGTAGGGCGCTTCATCCAGGGGGCGCCTAGGCTATCTAAAGGCGGTTTTTCTATCGAAGGGGTGCCTTCCTAGGGGCGCCTTTGCTACCCAGGGGCGCCTTTGCTGTCCACAGCACTTAGGGTTGTCTTTGCTGTCCAGGGGCGCCTTTGCTATCCAAGAGTGCATATGAAATCCATAGGGCGCTTTTTCCAGTGGGCGCCTAGGCTATCAAAGGGCGCCTTTTTCTACCCAAGGTGAGCATTGTATTTTCTAAAGCGCCTTTTTCTATCTAAGGGGCGCTTATGCTGTCCTGGGCACCTATGTTACCAAGATTTGCCTTTGCAGCCCAGGGCGCCTTTCCTAGCCAAGGGCGCATATGATATCCGTAGGGCGCTTCATCCAGGGGGCGCCTAGGCTATACAAAGGCGGCTTTTCTATCGAAGGGGTGCCTTCCTAGGGGCGCCTTTGCTACCCAGGGGCGCCTTTGCTGTCCAGGGGCGCCTTTGCTATCCAAGGGTGCATATGACAAATGGCATCCGTAGGGCGCTTTTTCCAGTGGGCGCCTAGGCTATCAAAGGGCGCCTTTTTTCTACCCAAGGTGAGCATTTTACTTTCCTAAAGCGCCTATTTCTATCTAAGGGGCGCTTATGCTGTCCAGTTCACCTATGTTACCAAGATTTGCCTTTGCTGCCCAGGGGCGCCTTTCCTAGCCAAGGGCGCATATGGTATCCGTAGGGCGCTTCATCCAGGGGGCGCCTAGGCTACTCAGGGGTGCATTAGTTCCCCATGGCGCAATCTTGCTATCTAGCGGTGCCTTTTCTTTGCCGGGGCGCTTTTGTTATCTTTCTAAATTTCATCTTCAACATTTTACTGGGGTGCAAAAGACCAGTAAAGGCGTCTAGTGTTTGGGCAGGGGCGCTTTGCCATGGTTTTAAGGAGTATGTGTTCATTCAAGTGGAATAAGTGGTATCTACCACCTTGGCGCACGAAATGGGTACAGGCGCGCCGCTCATATCGGGCGCCTTCGGCGCCCGATATGAGCTGAGCTTTACTGGGGCGCTTCGGAGCTAAGGGGGCCCGGGCCCCTGGGCCCCCTTGGATCCGTCACTGGTATAAGCTCACATAGAACGAAATTAATAACGCATTTTATGGGCCGTTCCCTCATTAGGCCAGGGGACAGACTGCACATAGATCAAGAGCTGAATGAGCGGATGCATCCATTTTCACAGACTTCCAAATGAGTCGCAGCGCGGCCCCCGGCGTCCGACTGTTCCACGCAACAATGACGACAGTAGAATTGAGACAAATGGCTGTGGAAGTGGCGTGCAAATGACTCATCAGTTCGTTACGGGCCACGCCAGCAATGAGCGGCCCCAGCACAGCCGCCAGACTGAATGGTGTGGCTGGGGATCCCGCGTCGTGCTGCGGTCTGGCATTTCCCAGTTTCACGTGTCATGAACTGTCGCGTGTGCCATTTCACATGGCGGCTGAGGCTGCACGGCTTGTGCTGGGCCTTCCGGCGACTGCAGGGTTCGGATGGGTGAAATACTCGTAGCTGCTGCATATTTGGCCACGCTCCGTCGAACCAACACGTCTCGGAGATATTGCCGTGATGCAAACTCGTAAGATTTCGGTGGCGGAATTTTTTCCCAAAAGACAGCCGTCGTAATTGCACAGCTTTGAACATTAAGTTTTTGGCGACCGCGTCGATCCCTTGTCTGAATGTCATGAAGCTGTTAAAAAAATCAAATGAAGTCTTACAGAGGATGCAGAATTCGACACGCCGGTTCGCAACTGAACAAAATTATAAACTGTCGAAGTTGAGTCGTAACAAAGCGAGCTCACATTTTACGGTTAAAATAACCCTGATGCCGAAAAATATTATGGACTCGAAATTGGTGCCTGCAATTTTGTCCGCTAAGCATACTCATATACCGAACTCATTTCATGAACTTACACTCATGTTGTTCCAGTGTTATCGGCACTGCACATTGCACAAACGCCTAACCCATCTATCTACCCGCGTGCACAGAAGGTCTCCTGCACCGGTCCCCCTCCCTCAGTCTGACACCTGCAGGCACAACGACCACCATTTTCAACACCACACTTGTAGGCATTACAATCCACCCGCGACCCCTCTCCACCTGGGCTTGAGCATGGGGTCACCGGCGCCCAGCGAGACCTCTGTAACCTCTGTGCCCGCAGGCAATCGCGGCTGCCGGCGGATGGCGGCCGCTGATTGGTGGAGGCGTGTTCACTTGTATCGCGAGAAATCCAGTGGAAATTTATCCATGAAATTGAAAGAGCTTTAAGCCATGAACCAGGACATGTATCAAAATTATGTTGTTAAAAATTGCTAGCCATACCTTGCTCTATTGGCTTGATTATTTGCCTCACCATCCGAGGCTGCTCCTCGGTACAGGCGAGACGGCGGCGGTCAGCGCAGGCTAGCCGAGTTCGCTGAAGTTGGGTGTGTTGCGATGGGCTTCTGCTGAGTGGAGAGTATTGGGTCCCAGTCCCAAGGTAACCGAGGGAAGGAGGAGAGATACGTTCATAAATGTAAAACTTACCTAACCGTCGGACGAGTTATAGAGAGTAGGGACTAATAGGGAGCGCTGCCGAGGTACAACCAGATAATACACCAGAAGAGGGAAACACGTGCTGCTTTCCTCAGTGTTGGATGGTGAAAAGGCACAAAATCTAATTCGGGACTCGAAACATCATCGATGTTTATTTTGCATTATGTCCGAGCCTTGCCGTTGTTTGATATAATATTAACCCTCGCCCCGGTGGGGGGTGTTTGGACACCCCCTTGGGTTTTTCCGGCAGCACGAAAAAACCGCGGCGCGAGGCGCTGCCGTTCTTGGCACACCTGATCCTTCATCAATTTCGCAACCTTTCCCAAAACTTTAAGGCTGGGTCATCTCAGGTCAGGTCACCAGTGTAGGTCAAGTGACCTCACCCCCAAAAAGTGTTTAAAGTTGCATAAGTAAGAAATGGGTGAATCCAGCGGATTGAAACTTATACCACATAATGGGCCCACCGAGTGTTACAACATATATTCAGGGACTTTTAATATTAATGACCTAAGGTCAAGTATGGTTAGTTAGTTAAGGGCTTTTTATAAGGCGTTGTGTGCAAGGCACCTTTGCCCGCCTCTAAAGTGTGGGGGAGAATTTTTCGGGAGGGGCGTTTTACTTTAATGTCGCAGAACAAAGGGACGAATCTTATTTCAAGGAGTGGGTCGCGAAGTGTAGCAACACTAGCGAGGGAAGGGGATTGCTACGGCAGAGATGCCGAGCCTGGGGCACAGGTAGGATTTAAAAGGGTACGTGAAGAGGCTTGCCAGCGTAAAGATTAGTTTTTTAATTTTGTTCCTTGTTATCGAATGACCGTTTTCCTTACGTTACTCAAGTTCCTCCATTGAAAAATAATAATTTTGGGTTATTAGAAACACCCGCAAGCACCATGATATGGTGCCGCGGGTCATTATCCTGCAACCAGGAGGTGAGGTTACAGCACCCTCTCTGGCTAGGTAGCCGCCGCATAGAGGAAGAGAGAAGGGTAATAGAACATATAGAGTGTCAGGGAGGGATGTGAGTTGGTTAGTTGTTAGTCTTAGATGTGGTTAGTATAGTTAGTAGTCCTTAAGTTAGGGTTAGTTGGTTAGCAAACTTGAACGGATGGTTAGATAGGGTTAGTTGGTTAGTTGAACTTTTTCACTATGGTGGGAGCTGTTCTGAGTCTACCATATCGTAGGACCAGACAGTTAAAGCCTAGTTTGAAGCACCTATTATTTAAATTTGTCAGAGGGACTTTTATAGTGTAATTGTTATTTCTAATATGAGGGGTGCTATTCGGATGCAGGTATTTTTCATACCTGCCACCATAGACGTTCAGATAAAGCTCTCGAGCCTAGAAGCCTTCAGGAATGTAAAGAGCTTGTCCAGCAGCTCAGGGTGATCATTGCCGAGAAGAGTGGAAAGGTTTACTGGGATGTTTCTGATGCGGCAATAATCTAGCATGGGCTGCCTATGGGCGTCGTGCTGGGGAGAGTCGATCAGGATATGGTAGGAATTTTCCATGGCAGAGCAGGTACCACAGGTACCTAAACGCCCATAGGCATTTAATTTGGTGTGTCCGCTTCTGAGTCTGGTCAGGATGACCTCACGCCGACGACTGTTTTGGTTGGAGCTGGGCCAGTAGCCGATGTTAGGCTTTATATAGAATAAATGGGCGCTGTGGTTAGTGGTCCAGTCATTTTGGATGTACTTCCGGATATGGTTCTGGAGGAGAGCTTTGCTATCGTCTCCGGACCATTTGAGAGGTGCGACCTCTCTGAGTTCTAGAGACTTTTTGGCCTGTTCGTCGGCTTTTTCATTTCCAAGAATTTTGCAGTGGCCTGGGATCCAAAGAAAGGAGACATCTGGGATATCGTCGATACCCTTCTGGATGTCTGCTATTAGGTGATGGCTGGGGTTGACTACGTTATTGATAGCTTGCAAGACAGATTTAGAGTCTGAACAGATGACGGCTGAATTAATATTTAGGGTTCTAATCAGGACTAGTGTATCTAGAATGGCGACAGCCTCGGCAGTAAAGATTGAGCAGTTGTCCGGAAGTCGTTTTTGGAGGCAAATATTTTGCCCCCAGATGCCGAGACCTACTTTTTCGCCTATTTTAGAGCCGTCGGTGAAAATGAAGGTTTTGCCAGTGTTGTTAGACTGGAACTCTAAGAATTTCTGGGAGATCTCCTCTGTGGTGAGGTTGTCTTTGCGTGTGGTGAAAAGAAACTCGACTTTGGGCTGTTTGCGAGTCCAAAAGCGGGAGAGTGGGGGTTTGCCTATGGCTTCTGGGATCGCAAGGTTCAGGGTTTCCAGAGTCTTAGCTACTCTATTCTTAAATGGAGGCCAGGTTGTCCGATTAGTTTTTGGCACCCGTCCAGGGTGGGCGAAACATTGTTTCGCCGGGTGATTTTCGGTAGATTGGACCTTGATATAGTAAGAGATAAGCTGGGAGTGGCGTCTTGTTTGGAGAGGGCACAGCCCACTGTCCACTAACAAACTGGTGATGGGGATTCTCTGAGCGCGCCTGTGGCTGCCCGGATACTTGCGTTTTGGATGCGCTCTAGCTTTAGCTTATTAGTGTTGTTCGTTGAGTCAAAGACGAACGAATTATATTCAGTATGGGCCGGATTAAGGACTTGTAGAGCATGATCAGGGTCTTTCGATCCCCGCCGTACTCTGTTCCGCCGAGTATGCGGAGGATATTGACTCGTTTTTGACAGCTAGAGACGACTTTGGTAATATGCTCGTTAAAACTGAGGCGGGTATCAAGGATGACGCATAAGAATTTGAAGCTTTTTGCGCATTCAATGGGTTTGCCTGAGATTTAGAGCTGAGGAACAGCGTGTCTCACACCTCGCCTGGCAAAGACTACGACTGATGACTTTTCGGCCGAGAGTGATAGACCCCTTGAATTGCACCAAGCATGGATGTCGTCGAGATTACCCTGCAATTCGGTGATCGCAGTTTTGAATTCTGGTTGACTGCGCCGCCTGGTGTCGACCGGAGTGGATTTCCAAATAGCGACATCATCTGCTATTAGGGAGTACTTAACTCCAGGCGGTAGCTTTTTGGAAAAAATGTCATTGATCATGACTAGGAAGAGGGTCGGAGATAAAACGCTACCCTGGGGTGTGCCCTGGTCTTGAGATGTCAGATAGGAAAAGGTGGTGCCACAGCGCACTTTGAATTTTCTGTCCCTAAGAAAGTTGTCAATGAATCTAGCAAGGTGGCCATGGACTCCCAGTTTACAGAGTTTATACAAAAGGACGTCTTTTTGTACACGATCGAAGGCCGACTTGATATCTAAGAATGCAGCAATTGTGACTTGCTTCTTGTAAAAGCCATTTTGGACGTCACTGACCAGTTTGATCAGATTGTCAGTGGTGGCTCGCCCGCGCCGGAAACCTAATTGTATAGCATCGAGTTTCTTTTCGAGAATTTCGTGAAGTCTTACGTTGACCATGCGCTCTACAAGCTTGCTAGCACAGCTAGTAAGCAAAATGGGGCGATAACCTTTAGGGTCCGTTTTTTCTTTGCCAGGTTTTGGAATGGGAATGATGACCCTCTCCCGCCACATAGTGGGGAACGAGTCGCTAAGAAACATGTTATTAATGGCCGAGAGAAGATATTTTAGTGCTGTCTGGCTGAGGTGCCTGAAGAAAGAGTAGTGAATTTCATCCGGGCCCACTGCAGTGTTTCCACACTTGCTAATGGAGTAATTTAGTTCGGTCATTGTAAAAGGTACGTTATAGTACTCCTGATTACTAGAATTGAAGAATGCGCGGCGTTTGCACCATTCGGCCTGGTCTTTTGAGCGCTGGTTGTAGGAACTGTTGGCTGCAACGCCATTGTAATGATCAGCAAAGGCGTCCATGACTTCCTTGGGTGCCGTGATGTTTTGGCCGGAGATTGTCAGTTGAGGGAAGGGTCCACGGGGCGGTCGTTTCGCAGAGAAAGCTCCAATGGTTTTCCAGATTTGAGAAATGGGTGTAAAGCGGTTGAATTTAGAAACGAAGGCGTTGAAACTATCTTTTTGGACCCGCTTGCACGTGTTTTGAAAGTGGGCTTTGGCTGCCCGGAGGGCATTGCGAGTAGGGCTGTGTGCCCTCCTCTCGTAGGCTTTCCTGGCTCAAATCATTTGGGCTTTGGCGTGTGCCGTCTCTGCATTCCACCATGGGGCTCCTTTTTTCTGTCGGGGGCCTTGACTTTTTGGTATTGCTAAATGTGCTGCTGAGCTGATGGCTCTTAGTACCGAGTCAATGTCTGCTGAGTCGGGGTCACCTCCGGTGACAAGTGTGAGGTCGACCTCTGCCTCAAACTTGTTCCAGTCGGCACGTTTTAGATTCCATGAGGGTGTAAAAAGAGTAACATGGTCGATGGAGCCTGTGGGAATACCAATTTTTATTGGGAGGTGATCGCTCATTCCTGGGTTGTCTTCGACTTCCCAGGTGAACAGTGACGCAATTCTAGGAGAGCAGCACGAGATGTCAATGGCAGTGTCAGAATGGCCACCGCGCATTGCTTGGTGGGTCGGAGCGCCGTTATTTAAGATAACTAGATTTTCAGAGTCTATTGCGTCATAGATGATTTCGCCTCTGCGAGTGGTGGTGGCGCTGCCCCATGAGGGATGATGACCGTTCAAGTCTCCAAGTAGTAGCAAAGGGTCGGGAATTTGTGCCAAAAGTTGGGCGAGGTCCCGAGCCGACGGGTCAGGATCGCTTGGAGAGATGTACAGTGAAATCACCGTCAATTTGACGTGCTGAATTTCTACATTAATAGCGACACAGTCGAGTGGCGTAACCAAAGGCACTTGGCTGTGAGGGATGCTATTTTCAATAAGGATGGCAGTGCCTCCTTTACGGACAGTAGCGTTTACATTATGGCGGTACCAGGAGTAACCCGAGATTTTGAATTTGTTATTATCATTATCATTAAAGAGGGTTTCTTGGAGTGCTGCTACTGCCGGCTTTTTCTCAGCAAAGATTGATTTAAATAAGGGAATTTCCCAATTAGACTGTTTGTGTTCCATTGGAGAATTCAGCCCATGGTGGTTTAATGTCTTAGATGCTGGGGGGGGGTTTGCGGGGGCGGCGGCGGAGGTGATAGGAATGTGTGCTACTCGTGTCGCTGGTAGTGGAAACGGGGGACGAGTGCCGGGTGTACCGGAGTTTCCTCGGCACCGGGGGGCTGCCGGGCCTTGTGTGTGTTGGTGCTTTAGGGCGCTTCGGCTGCCAGGGCCATATAGCGCGCCTATCAGGTCAGTTTAGTCTAGTCTTGGATTGATTTGTTGTTGGTGTCAAGCTTCCTACGGGCAGCTAGAAATGGCCCAGACTCGGGCTCTGTCACCCGCTCAAGCCCTGTATGGGCTGTAAATGATATGGAAACCTATCTCAGTCAGGTACGATAAAACGCGGTTAAAGTCTGTTGTTGGGTGTTTACCAAGAATCTCCCCCATCGTTTGCCTAGAGAGGAAGCGGTTACGCACTTCGCGTAGCCCTGCACAGGCATCAGTGTCTGAGAGAACGTGCTCGACGCTCAGTCTTGCGCCACAACGGGTGCAAGTGTTTGGTGCGGCGCCACAAAGATAGTGTCCATGTGTTATGAATGTGTGGCCGATGCGGAGTCTAGCCAAACACACCTCCTCTCTCCTACTTCGCCGGGCGCTCGACTCCCAGTGACCTATTGTTGTCCTGAGACGTTTCAGAGCACAGTCCGGTTCAACATCCCATCTCGTCTGCCACTTTGAGGAGAAGAAATTATTGATATCAGCCTTCAGGTCACCCGCTGGTACCCGGAACCTTCGCTGGGGGCTCAACCACGACGCAGATTTGGCGGCTTCATCCGCCAGTTCATTCCCGGGTATACCAACATGACTTGGGACCCATAAGAACTTAATTTCGATACCGTGAGATGCAGCAGTTGTCAACAGTTTTAAAATCGCGGGTACGAGCCATGATGAATGTGATAGACTAGAGCGGAGAGCTGCCAGCGAGCTGGCTGAGTCGGTGATTATCAGGTGATGTTTCTCGGGGAGCTGACGGATATACCGTATGACCTGTAAAATAGCATATAGTTCGGTGGTAAAAACCGACACAGTTCTCGGGAGACCAAAACATCAACGGATTCCTTCGCCTGTGAAGGCACACCCGGCACCAGCAGCTCCCTTGGATCCGTCAGTGTAGAACTTAAAGTAGTCTGGGTATGAACTTATCTTTTCTAAGGCTAGTTGTGCGAGTTCTGATGGGGCTGTTCTCGTTTTCCCGTGCTGCATCAGCTCAAAATCGCATTCAACAATAGTTCGGCGCCATGGTTCCAGCCTCTCAGGTCGTTTCTTTGCTATGGTCCCTAAGTTAATACCCGATTCTTGTAGCCAGTGCGTAACCCGGGTGCATAGAGCTGAGGATGAGTTTTGTCTACCGCCTGTGAAAAGTTCTGTCAATGAGTTATCAAAGATCCACTTGTATGTAGGATGGGCTGGGTATTGGCGGATTCTACATGCATTTGTGAGAGCGAGTCGACTTCGTCTCAATTCAAGCGGGGGCTCGTTGGCCTCGACTAAAAGGCTCGCTCTTCGTGATGTCCGGAAGGCGCCTGTTGCGATACGAACACATGCGTGGTGGACAGCGTCTAGGGGTTGTTTCGTGCTCGTCAATGCACCATCGTACACCACTGAAGCGTAATCCAGCACAGATCTTATCAATGCATGGTATAGTCGGAGAATGGAGGTTCGGTCTCCACCGTAGGATGTACGAGAGATCATCTTAATGATATTCATGCGGTCAGTACATTTGTCTTTAAGAGATGAAATGTGTGGAGAGTAGGTAAGACGTTTGTCAAAGGTCACACCGAGGAATTTAACCCTATCGGTGGTCGGAACACGTCTTCCGTACAGTCGCAGTGATGCCTCTGGACAATATCGCGTCCTGCGGCAGAAATGGATACACGTAGTTTTCTCCGTTGAAAACTTAAACCCATTAAGCAGGCTCCAATCGGTCAGGCGATCAATACATATCTGCAGTTGTCGCTGCGCTGATATCGTAGTGGACGTGGTTACCCACACAGCGAAATCGTCAACAAAGAGCGATCGGTTCACGGACGAGGGTATTGCGTCACATATGTCGTTGATTAAAACACCGAAGAGTGTCACGCTTAAAACACTGCCCTGTGGCACCCCACTCAGCTGTTCAAACCTCTCCGACAGGGAGTTGCCGATTCTAACTCGGAAGTATCTGTTTCTTACGAAGTTTTCTAGGAAATAACCCATACGACCTTTGACCCCTGCCCGTCGTAGCTTTTGAAGTATCGCGTGGCGCCACGCTGTATCGTACGCCTTTTCCATGTCAAAGAAGAGTGCTACGGTGTGCTGCTTTGCTGCAAAGGAACGGCGTACAGCTGTATCGAGCGATACAAGGTGATCAGTGGTGCTTCTCCCTGCTCTAAAACCACACTGAACGTTGGAAAGAAATCCGGTGCTTTCCAAAAACCACATGAGTCTTTTGTTGACCATCCTTTCAAAAAGTTTGCAAATACAAGACGTAAGAGCGATAGGTCTGTAATGGAGAGGGTCTGTTCCATCTTTATCCGGCTTGAGTATAGGAATGATTGTCGCTTCACTCCAATCATCTGGGAAATCGTGTGTGATCCATATATGGTTAAAGAAAGAAAGAATGGCATTATGTGAATGTTCATCCAGTCGTCTCAGCATGTCGTAGTTAATATTGTCTGGACCTGCAGCAGTATTTTTTGTGTTTGAGAGCGCTCCTTTCAATTCATGTATTGAGAATGTATCATTATAAGGGAGAGCTTCAAGAGAGCTGAAGTCAACTCTTACCCTTTCAGTATGTGTTTTATGTCGAACAAAACGAGGGTCAGTTGTACCAAGGCGCCAACGCTGAGACCAGGTTTCACCAATAGCGTTGGCCACTTGCAACGGATCTGTTATTGTTATTGTTTGTGATCGTGTTAGTACTGGTAATGGTACAGGAGAGCTTCGGCCAGAAATGCATTTTATACGTCTCCATATTGTACTTAGAGGAGTGAGTCTATTAATTGTATTTACATATGTAATCCATGACATTCTTTTCGCTTCCTTCACGATACGTTTAGCAACGGCTCGCGAGCGGCGGAACTGTATCAGGTTACCCGTTGTTGGTCGCCTTTTAAAAATCCGAAAGCAGCGTCGGCGTTCCCTAATCGCGATCCCACAATCTTCTGTCCACCAAGGGACGGGAACACGGCGCGGAAGCGGGCTCGTTTTCGGTATGTTTGCGTCCGCAGATGCGGTGATCTGAGCAATTATCTCCTCGCTATATGTAGAGGCCGTCTTACCCTCCTCAAATTCAAAAACTAACACACAGTCATTTATAAAAAGCGTTCCAGTCCGCCTTTCGCAAGTTCCACCGCGGAGCTCCCATGCCAGGGTGCGGGGTCTCCGACCAAAGCCACACGGGGTAGTGGTCGCTGCCGCAAGGGTTGCTGTGGGTGCGCCATTTAAATCGATGGACAAGTGACGGAGAACATAAAGATAGATCAATAGCCGAAGTCGAGACGGAGGGCAGTGATATGTGGGTCGGCAGACCTGTATTTAGAATACATAGGTTATTGCGGTGAATGGTGTCCTCCATGCGTCTTCCCGGCTATTTGTACGAGGGCAGCCCCAAAGAGTGTTGTATGTGTTAAAGTCACCAAGTATAATGTGGTTTGTTGGAAGCTGTTTTATCAGATCCTGAAGTTCATATTCTGGAAATCCTTCACCGGGGGGCAGGTATAAAGATACAACTGTGAATTTATAGTGCCGGAAGTCTACGCTCGCTCCTACCGCCTGCAATGCAGTATTGAGGCGAAAAGGTGACGATGGAACACTATAATGAACAAACAGTGTGACTCCACCGTGCGCAACAGTTTCAGATGGAAAATCATGACGGAACGTTTTATAGTGGTGCAGAGTGCAAGAATGTTCAGGCTTAAGCTTGGTCTCCTGTAGGGCTACGACTGCTGGGTTCTTCGAGGCTATCAGCGCTTGGAGTTCTGTTATGTTGGCCCTAAAGCCGCGTATGTTCCACTGTAAAATAGACGTCATTGAGTAAAGTGCGAGTAAAGTGTGTACATACTTCCTCAGATTGGAACCCCGTCCGTTCATCATGTTTCCCAGCTTCTCCCATCGAACATCTCCGGTTCTTTCCAGGCAACGCGGGAGTTCCAGTTCCGCGGCTCTCGTGGAGGGTTATTTCGGTCCCTGGGGGGCGAGCGTCTAGCAAATACTGGCCTCTCGACCATATACGCATCACCTGTATATCCCGGCCTCCCATCATCTTGGGGGATGGGCCTTCGTATGCGCTGCCTGAGGTCTCCCGAGTTCCCTAGGTCAGCTTGAGCGGGTCATAAATTCTCCATGGATTGGGCACGCTGAGTTTGGTTGAGTTTTATTTGTTGTGCTTTTACAGTGACTCGTGGGATCGACAGTTCGAGACCTTTGCTGGAGCGGAACGGGTGCCCGGTTCGTTGTTTTTCCGTTGTTTTTGTTGTGTTCTCGCTAGTTGTTGCATTTGTTGTTGGAATCGTAACCTTACGTTTCTTATTTTGTGATGGAGTGCTAGTACTAGCCTCGATACCCTGTTGTGTGTGTAATCTTTGACTTGGTGTGTTACTGGCCGGAGGGGCATCAGCGTAGATTCGCTCCCATCGTCCAAGGCTTTAGCCTTGTTCTGGTAGAGGCTCGCCTTCGTGCCTGCGGGATGCTCAGGGGAGAGCGTAGGCGTAGTGGTCTCTGTCGTTGGGAGAGGCGCAGCTGGGCCTTGGGGAGGTGGCAGTGGCGTTGGGGAGACTTCCCGAGCGCGCTTACCGGATGTTTCGGTTTGTGGGGGGTCATAACTGGCTGAACAGCCCTGAGAGGCTGACTCGGCACTGGATGTCTGAGATTCTGCCGGCTCCGTGCCCACTGCAGCGTCTCGGTACAGAGGTGGTGGTGATGTTTGCACGCTTGCGTCAACTTTTTCCCCACAGCTCACTGATATGCTGCCAGAGTCATCCCGTCGATCGGGGAGAAGCTTGGAAACAATCGCAAGAAACTGGCGAAGGGAAAGATCCATAAACTGGAAAATGTTGGAATCCGCGGTAAGTGCAGGGTGTGTTTCGGTGCGGATTTCATCACGTGAGATACTGTGCTGAGACCCCAAAAGGGCATCTCGATAAGGAGAGTTGTTGGAAGAAGTAGGCTTTGCCCTAGAAGTTGGGGTGGTTGCAGGGGGCGGGCGCCGGGGCTGATTTTGCAGGAGGTGAAACTTTTCTTTTTGGGCCTCCTTAGCCTCGCTCAGTTTAGGGCACAGCCTGCTCCATGCCTCATGATCGCTTCCACATCCGGCGCACTTAGGTTTTTCTGCTTCACACGATTTAGAGCTGTGGCCTATCTCGGAGCACCTCCCGCAACGTTCCCTACCTCTGCAGCTGCCAGCGATATGGCCAAATGACTGGCACTTGAAGCACCTGGTGGGGCTGGGAACAAAGGGACGGACCTTAATGGACATCCAGCCTACTCGTACTTTCTCTGGCAGGGTTGTTCCTGGAAAGACAAGCAAAAACGTGCCGTTCTCTGTCTCCTGGTTTTCTCCTCTCCGCAGCATTCTTTTGACATCTGACACGCCCTGATCTCTGAGACCTAACAGAATCTCCTCCTCCGGAACATCGCGTAAGTCTCTGCAGCTGATTACGCCTCTGCAGCTGTTTTTTGTCGCGTGGGGCGTGACCTTGACCGGTACAGACAGTGGCCTGCTGGTTGTGCGGATTTCCAAGGAGGAGGTTGCGAGCAGCTTTTTAGCGTCGCGCTCACTTCCCACTTCGACCTCGACTCGTCCTTTCGCTTGTCTGTAGGTCCGTTTTGGATGGAACATCCGCAGAGCCTCGTGGATCTGGAACGGGTTGATCTTTACCGTCCTATCCTCAAAGTCAATGACAAAAGTCATGGGGGTAGACAGCTCTGGTCGTGTACGCGCGGGGGTTCAGCTTCCGAAAGTTCAATCGCAGCGGTGGTGTCAGTGGGTGGACGAGAGATGGTCGGTGTCGAGGCGGGGGTCGGAGTTCGTGCGGTCGGTTCGGTGGGTGTACGAGCGAGAAAAGAAGCCATGGTGAGTCGGTTTACCTTCGGCCCCCAGGGTTGCCAGCTGTCAATAGCTGGGCCCGGGGGCTGGTACAGTGCCTACGGGGGCAGGTGCGCCCGTCTCAGAGGGGCGAGAGGTACTCACACAACCCCTCCGATCAGAACGCACCCACCCCCTTGACGCCATCAGCCCAGTGAGCCGGCAGGGCGATGAGTCGGGACGAAGCAAAAACGCGGCAGCCCTCACGCAGCGGAGACTGCGGTCCACCAGGCGCGCGCAACAGGCCGGGGGCCTCGAAAAACGACGGTTTCCGACACCCCGGCCCGCGTCGCGCCCGGCAAGAACTATCACAGCCCCCACCGCGAAGGGCGCCGCGCCGCACGCCCGAAACATAATCCCCCCTGCCCAGCTGGACCGAGCGACAGTGCCCGTAGACACTGCCGCGTAGCTAGGCCGCCCGCGGCAGCCTACGGACGGCTTACCCCCGGTTGGATCGAGATATCTGGGCCAAAGGGGGCGTGTTGGAGCCCTCGGGACTGACCCGCCCGAGGGGGACCTCAACCCCCAGGATCCCGTCAACCTCGTCGCCGGGGCTCGAGATAGGCCTCGAGTGGGCGCCTTACACCCATAAAATGCCGAAGAAGGCAAATAACTGTGGAGCTAATAACTGAAGCGTAAAAGAGGACAGGAACTAAAAATAATCAACAAAATAAGAAAACAAAACCAAACAGGAGCTACATACTGGGAGGTGCAGGACATAACTGACCCGATCCAATACAGTTACCGACCAGGTAACAAAGGGCCCGTAAGGCAGCCATCAGCATCGTCGCGGACCTCATCACCAGAGCCACCGACGACAGACGCCGGCTCTAACCGACCGAAGTCGGAAGAGGCGGCGGCCGTCGGAGGGCTAGAAAAGATGTATCCGCGGCGATGCGACAAAGTGCCTCCCAAGGCTGACTGGGGCCCCGGGCGCGTCACACCCCCGTTGCTCCAATCTTTACTTGCCGGACGAATCCGGCAAGTGAAGATCGGTCCCCTGAGGGAGCTGCCGGGCCTGAGGGATTTGGATGAGACTGAACTGGTGGGGGGAGGCCGACATGAGATAACTATTTTCTACAGAGTCTGTGACCGAGATGCTGTCAGCATTTGGGTAAGACTCGGTCCCGGGCAGCTCACTATCAGGTTCGCTGTTGCTACCTGACGTGTCGAAATCACTGGCAAATTGGAATTGCATGTAATGACATTCCAGGTCTGTTTGAGAGCCACAATGGCGGGTCGTCGGTGCTTGAGAGGCAGGAGCTTTGCTGCTGTCCGTGAGAGAGGTCTCGGTTTGGGTGGCTACACTGACTTTTTCTGTTTGAGTGGCAGCTGTCTTACTGGAAGGGGGGAGCTGCCACTCTGGTGTTTCCGTCCCGTCGCCCGCCGTAGGCGGCGCCTGGGAGGGGGTGCACCGGTGACTTTTGGGTGGGAGGGGGCTGGGAGAGGGGGAAACTCGGTACAGCTAGGCACCTGCTGAGGGCTGCTTTGCCGCCCTTCGGTTGGGGTCCAGGTCTTCCTGATGACATGTGAGGGACGGGGGGCGGCGGTACTTTTGGGCGGAAGACCCGGAGTGGAACAGGCTGGGTTGGCTGGGGGATCCGTCGAGCCCGTGTTGGGAGTCCACTTGCGCCAAAAAGGTGTTTGTGCTGTCGTGCGTGTTTTGCATGACATGGGGGATGGCCAGCCGAAGGGGTACCATGACTAGCGGCTCCATCAGGGGGCGAAGGGGACGCTTTTGGGAGGCGGTGAGCTGAGGAGTGGCCTGTCCAGCTGTGCTGGGGGCTGCCGCGGTGGCCTTGCCACCACGTGCCTGGGTTAGGGAGTGGCGTTTTTCGCTCTCACGCACTTTTTTGCGGGCCAGGTCGAAGGGGAGCTTTTCGTCTTCAGCCACATTATTTACATGTTTTTCACAGAGCCAGGCTGGGCACTTAGGATCGGTAGCCCCATGGGCGCCGCCACAGGCAGCACACAGGAGGCTAAGGGAGGTGCAGTCTTTGGTTCGGTGTGCAGCACTGCACTTGCCACAGCAGGGGGCGGGGTTTCTACAGCTGGACTCAACGTGGCCGTACCTTTGACAGATTTGACACCTGATGGGGTTGGGGTAGAACGGCTTCACTGGGTAGATACAGTCGCCCAGTTTGACACGGCCACAGTCATCTCGGCACTTTGTGTCGAAGGTGATCATCATCATCATCATTTGGTGTTTTAGGGCGCACCGACAACAAGGGTCATGTGGCGCCCATAACGCTAGACAAGATATGTATAAAAGAGTTTCAACATCTCAGGGGCTTAAGGTGTGTCAAGGGTAAAATGTAAATACACCGCACGTGCTTCAACAAGTCAAAGAGTGAAAAGACAGGTGATTTCGTCCTAGGATGGTGAGTAAATGACATAAAATGAGACACTTTAAAAAAGCGGCAATAGCCGTGAAGTCCACGGTTGGATGCTCTCCAAGCAGCGAATCCAGTGAAGGCGACCCGTGAAAGTATCGCTGTCTCTCAACCTCAAAATCTCGACAATCCACGAGAACGTGGCGCACAGACAGGCGCTCCCCACAGCGAGCACACTCCGGCGGGACATCTCTACAAAGTAAAAATGAATGTGTTGCGTGGGTGTGGCCAATGCGGAGCCTAGAGAGGATCACCTCCTCCCTCCTTGAACTCGCAGAACCTGAAAAGCGCTTACCGATCAGCGGTTTCAGGGCCCGAAGCCTCTGACCCTTTGGGTCCGTATCCCACCTGTCCTGCCATAATTTAGTCACGTGTTTTCGAATATGTGGGAACCAATCAGAGCAAGGGATCCGAAGGCCCGATGGTACGGTGCCCTGTGCTGCCTGGTGTCGAAGGTGACGAGGAAGCGATTGTCTTTACGGTGAGGGGCTTTTTCGGTGGTGGGCTTGGGGAGAGTGAATCTTTGAATGGTGAGCACACTTTGGCCCTCAAAATCAAAGTTGCGCTCGATTTCGTCTTCAGAGAGGTGGGAAGCCTCTGGCGCACGAATTGTGCCCCGGTAGAAGTTCAGAGACTTCTAAATGGCGAAACTCACCGGTTTCGATCCGAAAGTTTTGGTATGAAGCAGGGCTTTGGTTGAGGCAGCGTTGCTGGTTTTAACAAGGACGTATTTTTGGTGCCGGATAATTTCATAGCTGCCTGTCACCTTTAGGCTGATGGCCTTGTCCAGACTGAAGGTAGATTCCTTCGCAAGATTTTGGTGGATGGAGTCGTAACTACCAACCAGCCAAGCTCCGCTTGGCAGGTTTGCATTGTTAAGGCGATCCATGAGAATGGCTGGCTATATTAACTTACGTTATACCATGCAGAAGCGCTCGAGTATAGGGTTAGTTTTATGGCTGCGCGCGCTTTCTGCGTAGCGTGAGAAAGTTCTGGCGGCTGTGGCGTCAGAGCGTGTGTGTGACGTCAGAGCGTGTGCGTGACGTCAGAGCGTCGGGCGGTTTTCCCCACGCGGCCCGGCTAGCTTAAATAACGGCGGAGCCAGGGAATGAGGCAGGGAGGGTGAGTGCTTGTGCAGTAGAGAATTTTGAGGAGACGCTAACTGACTGGCTCTTGTGTAAGGCTGGTGAATTTGAAGTTTAGGCAAGAGAGCTTTAACTAATGGGAAGTTAACCTATATACAGCGTGGTGTGGGATTTTATCCTATCTGGAGTATCGGCTGAAATTTCCTAGGATATGGATTACAATGGGCTGTTACAGCCACTAGAAGGTTACTGAGCGGAGGGGAGGCAGGGGGCCTCTTCAGGACCTATCACTAATCGGAGGGGAGGCAGGGGGCCTCTTCAGGACCTATCAGGGACCTAGGTGGCTATTAGCCTCGAAAGGGTCCTAACTGGGACCTACGTTATTTTAAGGTAGTGTTTTATGGGCAGTTGCCGTGACACCTTTGCATAGACACAGCCCGTGGAGGGTATGTGTGGGACCTCACTGCTAATTAGCGAGGGTGAAAGACAGTCTACTGGCCGTACGTTTAGGGATTTTGGCAATGAAGGACCGATAGGTCCAGTCAAAGCCCCTCACCCAAGAACCAGAGGTTCAACAAGTGAGGTCACCCAGGCTAACCACCGCTCGGGTTTCAGGCCGAAGAGAGAAATGATAGTTGAGAAAGATGCGGGACGGGACTGAGGAAAAGAGGTACTAGGTGGCCGGAATCCTAGAAACCAACACCACCTAGTCCGATAGAGATAATATTTACAGGTCAGCTGTGGAAACAGCGATAGGCAGGGCTGGTACCAGCAACAGCGCTCGGAGCAGGTGGTCACAGGAACTCCAGAAGCCACCGACAGCAGTCGCAATAGGCAGCCGGGCGTCGGACGCCAGACAACCAGACCTGTCGGCAGAGCTCAGAACGTAGTGTTAGCGTCTCCGTGTAGGTGGCAGCACTAGGTCAAGTACGGATCATGACCTCTCTTTTGGAAATACGTGGGAAAACAGAAGTTTGGTTGTATTTGTGTACATACAGCTGAGAATACCTTCGTATTTTCCGAATCATAATATCCTGGGCCCCTTTCCAGGTTCATATTGCAATTTTTGACATGTGACATCTGAGAGGTCATCTGGGGTTACTTAAGCAGTTTTCAGGCTTAGTCAATAACTTTGCATGAAATAATGAAACATATTTTACGTTGATACCATTGCACTTATATTGCTATTGCGAGTCGATTGATATGCACATTTACTATGTTAGGTTAAAAGTGACCTTGACCTGACCTGTGGTTAGGTCATTTTTATGTTTTGATCTAGTATGGTCATATTATCCATCATTCGATTTATCGTCGTGACGAGAGGAAGCAAATAGTGGCTACAAAATGATTCTCACTCAAATCTGTTAGATGCTAGAGCCCAAAAACTCTACACAAAAATTCCACCTTCTTTGGGCTGTCATGACCTCAATATTAACCTGAACCAAAAAGTGGTTGATATAGTTTCGTCATAAATTTGTATGACCTATCCACCAGCCCTCGCTTTTTTCGCTATTCCGCATAGGGGCCAAGTTCGAGGGGGTGTTCAAACACCGCCCACCAGGCGAAGGTGGCTTGGAGGCCCACCGGGGCGCGAGGTAAGCTGTAGGTCAGATGCAGAATGACACTATAGCGCTGTGGAGCAGGTATTTGTTGATGACGACGCAGTTTTTGTGGCTGGCTGTCGAGGTGGATCGACTCTCCGATGAGCTGTTTTATGTCTTCAAATATCTTACCTAGCACGAACTTAAATCGCCATCCTTTGTTCAAAAAGACTGCCAGTGTTGGCTGATGATTCAAAATCTGCACCATCACTAACATAAAAACTTTAGCAGGAAAATAAGAAGAAAAAAAGGTAGGAAAATAATGTTTCCTTAAGCAGCCTCCATGGATTCCTGCATTTGGGCTACACTGCGTGGTCCCGTAATGACCAGCTGAGTATGTAGATGTAGATGTATATTATTGAGGTCTCCATAAGATATGGCTTTTCAGCCCTAAATTACAAGGACACAGCACACATAGGGAGCACACACTTTCGTAAATCACACAATACTTTACATGACATGACCGTTGTAGATAACAATTTTAAAGAAATGCGCTAGTTCATTTTTAGCCTATCCTCTTTCCTAAATGCCCACCATACATATACTTAGCTCTCTCTCATCCCACTGTTCCATCGTATCATCGGCGTATTGCACGAAATTGATCCCATGACCGTTAAGAAAAGATGGTATGTGTCAGGGGCGGACGCAGACCCGAGTTTTGGGGGGCGGGCAAACTGGAGCTTAGATTTTTTTGTTCTACAGACCTAGTGTAAACACCTTTTTCAGTGCTCGACAGACCTAGCATAAGCTACCTCTCCAAGTACATGATCGCTCTCCGGGGGGGGAGTGGGGGAGAGAAGATTTTTGCTCCACAGACCTAGTGTAAACACCTTTTTCAAAAATTTCTCCGGCGTTTGGGGGAGGGGAGGGGGCAAAGATAGTTTGACCCCCACCCCCTCCAGCGCTTTGGGGGCCATGGCCGGAATGGCCTCCCCTGCGTCAGCCAATGGTATGTGTGATGAAATGAAATTGCTTAAAATTTTCAAAAAAACTCTTGAAATTGTCCGTTGAAAGGTGCCCATGGTAGTGGAGAGGAATTTAAACAATCGTTCGCCTATTCGTGCTTGCGTGTGTCGGCACAAGTGAACGATTATTGATTTATTATTTTGAACTAGCCCGGAGAAGCCTGTAAAAGCTGAAGTTTTGAGGGGATTGTTTCGTGATCCACGAGGCCAAACGGTGATCCACGAGGCCAGTGCAATCAACGATATTTCTGATTTGTTCATTTTGTTTAAAATTTCGTCGGTTACAGTCATCAGCTTTGTTGTTGACTGCTCGGAGATAAAGGCACGCTGATCGGGACTAAAAGTGACTGGTATATTTTTATCTGAACGAGCTAATTGAATGACACTGTGGCTGTGTTTAAATGTTTAATCCTTCCTTTGCTTTGTTTCAGGAGCAGCTTCAGCATCAACTCCGGATCATATATGCGTGGAACTCACTTCCTGCCAGCAGTGCCAGCTCAGCAGCGATACTTGCGGCTGGTGCAGTACTGCAGCTTCGCCGCTACCCCGCTGCATGGCGCTGGCAGCCAATAATAGCTCCGTCTGTGACAAATGCGAGCCGGTACGCTCTAGACCGGCCCGTCAGGCGACATCATCAGAGGAGTGTGACCCTGCATCCTGCCGCGGGCTCAAAGACGAGGTGTGTTCAGGCCACGGGACGTGCAGTTGCGGCAAGTGCATCTGCGACACGAGCTACAGGGGCGCACTCTGCCAGAACTGCCCCAGGTGCTGGGGTGAGCAGTGTCTGAGACTGGCTGACTGCGCGCGCTGCGTCAAAAACGAGCGCAACGCCACCAAGTGCGCAGTGTGTCCGCCCGACACGCAGCTTCTGCAGACGGAGCTGCAGGTGGAGTCGCCGGACGCCTCCACCTGCATGTTCGACTCCATCTCCATCGCCGAGAACTCGCGCTGCTCGTTCCGAGTCCACTACTGGCACGACGACCAGCTCGCGATCCACACCCGGATTGAGCTTTTATGCGGCGCAGCACTCGACACGCCCCCGTTCGGCGGTGCCCTGGAGACCTCCACAGTCACCGGCACAGGCATCTCACCGAACCATGGATCCACTAATTCACCGTCTCCCAACGACCGCCCGCCTCCTACGTCGCCGGTGATGAGACCAACAACTTCTAGTGCGCTTTCGTCCACACAGATGGCAGAGTCGACTTCCCGACCGCCGACGGCGGGACAGAACAGCGTTGCGGCGCGGACCCGAACTGAGCTACTGTGCCTGATGGCAGTCGTGATGTCAATGTCGTGGAGCTAGTGCTTTCGGCGGCTCAAAGACTAAAAGACAAAGTAGCTGAACAGAATCACACTGGTTTGGTGCAGTCATGTGAATATCGGAGTCGAGGCTGCACAGTAGGCACACTTTAGAACAGGTTACGCAATCAATGCTGCCTTATCGAGCTGCACTAGTGACAACTTTTTTAACGCAGAATAATCCCTTTTGGGATGTTTACGGATATGAATTGACGTCTCATTCGGTGCATGTCGCTATTTATTCAGCCACGATGTTGAAAACAAGGAAAGAAACTATGTTGGTCGTGAGACTGCCGTTATACGTGCTTGCACTGAAAGTAGCATTGCTCCGTGCTGGCCGTTCATTCCATGGGTTAAATCGTAGGCGCATTGAAAGAGGTATATGGTGGTGCAGCTCGCGAGTTAAGGCACACAGTACACATTGTTGTGTCGTTATGCGACGTTCATTATTTTTACAG
Source organism: Lepas anatifera (assembly GCA_034440635.1). Classification (NCBI taxonomy): domain Eukaryota; kingdom Metazoa; phylum Arthropoda; class Thecostraca; family Lepadidae; genus Lepas; species Lepas anatifera. The sequence continues at coordinate 45,788 of JAOTON010000711.1, read as the reverse complement.
ATCGATTTAGCAGTGTTTGGTGCAACACCGTCCAGGTTCATTCCACGAACTCTCGGGTCCAGATTAATAATGAATGTCATGCGCTGTGACGTTAGAAATATTCCGACTCGTACTACGGTATTTTGATAGATTGATAGATTTGTATGTGAGCACCAAACTAATTTTAGATCGTTATATTATTTTAACCATTATACATATTTAATGGGTAAATGGTCAAAGTAATATAATGATTTAAGAGAAGTTTGGCCTGTACATACGCATTGCTAAATCTGTTCCCGCCGGAACCCATTTTGACATAGGTAAACTGACACATTGAAGTAAACACGCAGAACGATAGATGAACGTATTTCGACGGTTACCGTTCCACATTTGATATACTTAATAATAATAATAATTTTGTTTTATTATTGTGTATTTATAATGTTAACGTTGAACTATATTTTTCTCTTACATATTTCAGGTGTTAAACAGGACATAACCGTCGAAACACGTTCGTCTGTTAATCTGTGTATTTGTTTCCCCTGTGTAGATACGGTTCTGACTTCTTAGTAAACCTACTTGGGAAATGGGCACACGACTGCCGATAAAAACAAAAGTTCATAACTTTTAACCTGTTCCTTAGGGTTATTGGTCAACTCTCAGTTTCTGAACTTCAGTTTTTTAAATGGTTTATTTCGTCTCTGTAGGGGCTCAGTGGTCTCCTGTAGTGCTGTGAGGATGCCTGTGTCCCAGTGGCCATTGGAGTGTGACACGGAACGGATATTCGACTGGATCCCAGCCCGTTATCGAATTGAATTGGGTTGGCCGGATAAGTCGGCATATCTCGGGCCTAGATATGAATTCCGATTCCCCGCTCTATTTTATTTACTTTGTCGTGTTTTTCGTATATGGGTTTGATTTGCACTGATAATGCTTTCAAAACGGCTGTTTTAAGAAAACCTGGGATAGCGATTGGATTAGATTTTAGTTGTCTTACCCATGACGTCCGCCAGTGGCCACTAATAGTATCATAATAGTCCAACACAATAGATGCTATACCAAGCCACGGAGCTTTTCTTTTGATGTGCCTTCTTGAATTATTGTTGTTAAAATAACTGAGGTAACTGATTACACTGTAATGATTGTATGATTGTAAAATACACGTCAACTGGAATTTTGTATGATGGTCTTCAAAGCGTATCTACATGTGATACCGAGTAAGAATGGTGCACCAGGCTCAGGCCTCCCTCAGCAATATATTTTATTATTTCGATCCGTCGAACACGCCTCGGTACGGGACGGGTGCTCACCCACTAGGTTTTCACAAAAATTTTGCTTTTTTAACTTGTTCAAAAATTTAGGTCCATGTCATTAGGTCCACAGACATAGCCTGAAAATGTGATGAGAGGTACAGCAGTAAGGGAAAACATATACTAATTCGAGATTCACATCACATAATAAGGTCACCGAGTGCAAACATTTTTGTTAACAGGATATTGTATATTAATGACCAGGAGTCACGTCGGAGACATGACCTCTTCATCAGAAATGCATGAAGAATTCTTCACGCATTTCTAATGGGGAGGTCATGGCTCCGACGTATAATAAACGTTCTATTGCCATTCAAAGCGAAGGCACCCAAGTTAAGCTACTTTAAAGTAGCTTAAGTTGGATGACTTCGCATTGAATGGTAATAGAACGATAATTATGACGTCATCGTACAGGGGCATAGCCAGGATTTCGCTCAGGGGGGCGGCGGCCAAAAAGGGCCCCTGAAATTCCGCCAAAAGGGCCCCAAAAAATGTCAGCAAGCAGGCAAGAAAAAAACGTTCACCGCGGTTTTGGCGTCAATTGATCTGAAGAAGGTCGCTTTAAACCAGAGCGACTCTAAGATATCGCCATGACAAGTAATTTGTGTGCCTATCAAATTACTTCAGAGCCAATCGTGCTCGAAAAGAGAAAATGGCCGAATGTATTTCTTCCTTTTCGGAAGAAACTTCTTTCAAAGATATATAGATTTCGGGGTGTTCCACTGAGGAGCATAATTATGCATATAAAACTTGGTCATTAATCTATATCCTCAAATCCGGATACATAATAAGGCAAAAGAACAAAAATTATTCTGAAATTTGGTGAAATCTGAAATTTCAAGTCTCAGCTTACATCATGATCAAGAGCTTCTCCAATCAATAAATTTCATGAAGATGCTGAGGAAGGGCTGTGTTCGAATACATTTGCACTGTTTTTGCTATTTTTTGCATCCAGGATTCGAGGATGCAAGCCAATTAATAACTTAAGTTCAAGTTCGATGCCTGGCGCCTGCCACATATGGTGATTATGCAACTGAAGCGTTTTACGTACAGCGGCAGCCCATCGTTCAAAGCCCTCGCTCACGGCACTTTTCCCCTGGCCTTAGCGACCTGGACCTCAGTTGAAAGGCCCTCAGGCATCCGCAGATATCTTACAGCCTTGTGTTTGACCTGTATGGAGCGGTAGTACACCATGACAGCCCCCAGATCAGTCACTACACTGAATTCTGCTGGAACCAGTCGGAGGCTGGTTGGTGCCACATTAACGATGCCTGTGTGAAGAAAGTACCGGCCGAGGAAGTGAAGAAGGCAGAAGCGTACGTGCGTTGTCCTCCAGAAATGCTGTTTAGTTCTTGTAAAGTGGTTTTCTTTCAATTTTTCAATGGCAGAATGTGGCGTTAAATAACTTAAAATTTCGCAATACAATGATGAGCCTAAGGTATGGCATAATATAGGTTGGTAATAAACAATTTTTCTAGGAGCTTCTTACACCTTCAAAGCGGTTCGCTTCGAACGAAAAAAACACTTAAAAAGGTATTTAGTGGCGGACAAAGGGAGCTCAGCCGACCATTACGCCCCCAGCTGCTCAGAGAGAGCTCTGCTGGTTCTAGAGAGCCTAATGGTCACAAAGTGTTCTGCTGGTATCTGTGGACCTTCTGTAACTCGTTACAGAGAACCATGCTGGATGCAGAGGGCTTCCAGGATGCTTCGAATCTATTTACGAAGTGTCCAGCTGACTAAAAAGGGCCCTCCCATTGATAACGGGGTATACGATCAATTTTGGGTCCAACTGGTCTCAAAGAGTCCTATAGTGACTTATGCTTCTTCTGATAGTCCCAGTAGGCCCTGCGGGCTACAAAGGGAGGTGAGTTATAACCACGGTGGCCGGTGGGCCTCCGAGCCACCTTCGTCCTGGTGGGGGGTTTCAAATCTCCCTTCGAACATGGATCCTGAGCATGATAGCGAAAAAAGCGATCGCAGGTGGATGGCCCATAAAAATCCATGACGAAACTGCATTGGACACTTTTTTGGGTCAGGTCAATATTGAAGCCCCCACAGGTCAAGAAGGTGGCATGTTAGGGAAGAGTTTCTGGGTTCTGGTGTCTGATAGAGTTCAGGTATAATCATTTTTAAAGGGGAATGTGGCACCTTCACAACGTGATTTTAACTGAGATAGCCAAGTTGTAAAGCAGGTCGGAAAACCTGGTACTCCATGTTTCATTTGTCTTGAAACTCGATATTTCCGTAGAAAAAAGCTAAAACCTACCTGACACCAGCCCCCCTCAGCCCCCCGTTACCGGCGGCCATTGTTGTGAGCTACTGGTGTGACGACATATGCCGACGTCACGATGAGCATCAGCCAATCGAAGCCCTTGAAGCGTTTCAGGTATGGTAGTGGTTGCCAGATCGTGACATCATCCACAGACTGATATTTCTTTTTCTAGAGGAGTATTTTTAAAAACCAAATATTGGGCTTATTGTACATTTTTCAGAGAAATCATGAGTGGTTTCATTATTTTTGACTAAAAGTACGCCTAATTACACTAAATTCCAGGATTCGACCAAGGTGCCACATTCCCTTTAAGCACCATTTCGATTATGCACCTCATTACCGCCAGTCGAATGATGTATAATACAACCATACTAGATCAAAACATAAAAATGACCTGACCTAAGGTCAGCTTAAGGTCGCCATCTAACCTAGCATAGACAATATTCACATTTTAACCAAAACAGCAGATGTTGAAAGGTGAATAACTGTCAATCGCTGTTATACAATAGTCAATATGCATATCATTTGCTTCAAAATAGCAATCCAACGTAATGGTATCACAATATTAGCTTTATCCTAATGTCCTGCACAGCTATTGACCCAAGTCTGAAACCCTGCTTAAGTAGCCCCAGATGACCTCTCATAGATCACAGATCCAAACTTGCAACATGAACCAATAAAAGGGCCTAGGATTTGGAGAAACCGAGCTATTCCAAGCAGTATCTACAGAAATAGAGCAATTTGTCGGCCAATTTCTGTTTTTTTCATGCATGTTAAGTGGAGAGGTCATGATCCGTGCCTTACCCTATGTCATCTAGATGAAAATTCCCGGAATATATTTCGCAAACCTCGATGGGTTCACTACCTGGATATCTTTCGATTGGATAGATTCACCCTTTTCTTCCCTATGTCACCTTACGCATTTTTAGAGGTGAGGTCAACTGACCTGTACTGGCGAACTGACCTGAGATGACCCAACCTTAAAATTTTGAGGAACGTTGCGGAATAGATCAAGAATAAGCAGTGTCAAGTATGGCAGCGCTTCGCGCCGCCGTTTATTCGTGCCACCCGAAAAACCCGAAGGGGTGTTCAAACACCCCCACTGGGGCGAGGGTTCAAAGGAGGCACCAGCTGGTTCTGCTGGTTGTGGACAGCCCTTTGGGTTACAATGGACCTTACTGGCTGTAGGCTAGATGGGTTATAGAGGCATAATACCCACAAAACATCTTGCAGATCACAAATTGTCTGCTGTTTTAAACAAGTCTACAAGCTACACAGGTCCTCGGTGGATTTAGAGGGCCAAACGGGCCCTCGGAATTGTCTATAGAATACCCAGCTGACGAAAGAGGCCCTTCTGACGATATAGAGCCATACGGAGAACAGTGGATCCCACTGGTTCAAAGGCTCCACTGTTAACTACGGTCTTGACAGTTAGAGTGGGTCCTACAGTCTACAAACGTCCCTGCTTGCCACATGTATTCCTGGTTAAAGAGGGCCCAGCTGTTCAGACAGCCATGGACAGCTGCTTAGGGTCAGCTATAGCGCTGCTGGCTATCGCTGACCCTGCAAGTCACAGTGGGCCCTGGTGCCCAAAGTACCCTGCTTACCATGGTGGCTTTGTCGGTTTAAGAGGACTCAGCTGACCAGAGCGGGGCCTACTGTCGACGAGGGTCCTTTTTCAGAGGTTTCTGATGGTCAAAAGATCCCCACTTATCACAGAATGGAGAACTAGCTTGAGAGTGCCCTATCTAACATGAAGTTCCAAGACGGGATACAGAGAATAGTGCAGCTGGGCAGTGCGTCCTCCAGGGGCTGCCGCCCCGGCATCCTCTCTTTGGCTATGTCTCTGTAGGATCTCCAGCTGACCAGAGAGGTCCCTGATGACGACAGAGAGTTTTGTGGAGAACAGTCGGTCCTGCTAGTTCAAAAGTCTTTGTAGGGTCCTGATAGTCAGAATGGGCGCTGTGGACCAGTGACCACAATGCCAGTGGTCAGTGTAGTTCCTGCCAGCCACAATGACCTTCTCGTTGAAAAAGGGCCCTGCAGGTCCGACAGGGTCCTGACAGTTGCAGCTGGCCCTGGGACTCACAGTAAGCCCCGCGGCCAAAAAAAAACCCTGCTGGCCAAAGTGACTTCATCGTTAAAGAGGGTCCACCTGAGCAGACAGGGCCCAAATTTCGACACAGGGCCCTGGGGACCCCGTGGTTCAGAGGACCCTCTTTTTAAAAGAGTTTCAATGGTTCAAAGGGTGTTTCTTGTCACAGAATGTAGTGCTGTGGAGTGCTTGAGATGGCCCCGTCTGACATGAAGTTCCACGGCAGGTCAGGGTACGATTGGGTAGGGGCAGCGCGTCCTTGAGGGGGCCCTCAGGAGGGCCATCGTCCCAATCACCTCTCCTTGGCTACGCCTCTGGAGGGGCCCTGCTAGCTATAGCTATAGCGTAGGGCTCTCTAGAGAGCCCTACGGAAAATAGTCGGTCATACTAGTTCAGAGGCTTTGCTAGATAAAGAGGGTCCTCACAGTCAGAGTGGGCCTTGTGGGCTTAAACGATCCCTGTAAGTCACAGTCGCCTCCTTACTTAAAGAGGGCCCAGCTGGCCCGACAGGGCCCTGAAGGTTTTAGCTGACCCTGCGACTCGCAGTGGGCCCCGTGGCCCAAAAGCCCTGCTGGTCATAGCGGTATTATCGGTTGAAGATGGTCTGGCTGACCAGAGGTAGTCCTACTGTCAACGAGGGCCTTGGGTGGGGGGGGCTGATAGTGGTTTAGGGGACCCTGTGGTAAAAGCCCTACTTGTCGCAGAAATGGAGTATTGGAGAGGACTTAAGAGGGCCCTGTTGGGCATGTAATTCCACGGCAGGTCACAGAGTGTAATGCGGGCGGGCCGCGCTTCGCGCTATCCTCGAAGAGCCCTCCGGGCCCTCAAGGGGGCCACCGCACCAGCCGCTTCTACTTGGTTACTCCTATGTAGAGGGCCCAGCTGACCAGAGGGCCCTGCGGAGACTAGACGGTTACACTAGCTCAAAAGCTTCTCTAGTTAAACATGGCACTGACTGTCAGGCTGGGCCCTGTGGGCTAAAATGGTCCCTACTAGCCACACAGCCTCCTCACTGAAAGAGGACCCAGCTGGTCAGACAGGTCCCTGGCGGCTATAGACCGGGATTTGACAGCCTGCGAGTCGCATTGGGCCTTTTTGCCCAAATAGTCCCGCTAGCCATCTTGGCTTTATCGACTAAACAGGGTCTGTCTGACTAAAATTGGCCCTACTTTGGATAGGGGCCCTGACCACCAGTGGTTTAAAGGGTACCTTTTTACTGACGGTTTTGATGGGTAAAAACAGCCCTAATTGTCACAGAATAGAGTGCTGGAGATGGCTTAAGAGGGCCCTGTCTGGTATGAAGTCCCACATTTCGCCCCAGAGCATAGTGCGAGCGGGCCGCGCTTCGCGCGGCCGGGGGGCCCTCCGGGCCCTCAGGGGGGGCGGCCGCCCTCAGCCGCCCCCCCTCTGGCTACGCCCCTGTCATCGTATTGGGGTTGCTACTGAGGGGCAAATAGTTTGCATTATGACCTATGCTGCCTGGCCCAGCCTTAGATCAATTCGACCTCAGTGGTGATGGTGCTGGTTCGACCTAAAGTTTATAATTCGAACATAGGTGGCGGCGGCGTGGCTCTCTGCGGATCCGACGGGGTGTGCGCTGCCCGGCGCTGCGAGAAGAATGGTTAGGCATTTGAAGAAATGGCTAACTTAGTATTGCCGCAACTCACGCGCCCCGACGCACGCCGCGTGCGTTGGGGGGGCACAATGATTATTTCGGAGGGCACCCAGGGTTGATCTCAGGACAGTGTGCCCCACTTTACCCTTCTTTGTATCCACCGATTACTGAGCAAAGAGGCGTTTTACAACTAGATTTTAAATCATTACTTAATTATTTTATGGAATGTTAACACGCACGTTGACGGAGGTCTGAGCTGCCTTTGACGGGGGTGGCCCACCCTCCCCTTAACCCGCGCCCCACCGGGGGTCCGGCGCCACCTTTGCCCCACCGGGGGCCATCGATGGCCCCCTCTAACTCCGAAAATATGGGCGTTAGCGCAAATCTGCAAAGTGCACTAGAAAGCTCGCGTGAATTCAGTAAGAAATTACTTCACATGTTTAAGCGCTCAGGTCAGTGGTTTGACCTCCAGAGGTCAAGTTAGGTCAAGATCGGCTATTTTCACTCAAATATGCAATGCTTAAGCAAACTGGGCATAACTCTTATGCCATTAGAGCTATTGAGATCTGGTAAAGTACATTTGATAGGAAATTGTCAGTAATTTTTCCGCTATCTGAAACGTTAAGACCTCCCGCCAGTGGTTTGACCTCCAGAGGTCACCTCGTGACCTAAGATGACCTGAGGTCACGAAAGGTCAGAAAGTGACCTTGCCGTATATCAAATGAAAGCCAATGACGAGACAAGCACGGTGGTGTTTGTTTCAGCGCTCTAGCTTAAACAGATCAAAAGTTATTGTCAAAATACTGTTTTTTGACCCCTGGTGACCTTGGATGACCTTGGAGAGGTCAAAGGGCAAATATGGCCCCTGGAATCCGTGAAATGGTGTCCAAGAACGCTTTTCTGATCAAGCTGAGCATTTTTAATCGCTTTTGTGACTTTTATATCATAAGACAGCTTTTCCCATGCTTTTTCAATGGGAGAGGTCACCTCGTGACCTGACCTCAGGGCACGAAATCGAAAAATTCCGGACATACACCTTGTAGACCCCGGAGGGGCCATAAAGTGTAGGAAGTTTCAAATCGATCGACTTCGAAATGTAGCTCTTACAGAGCTCTAAAGTTGAAGTGAGGTGACCTTGGTTGACCTCGTCTGGTGACCTGACCTTGGGTGACCCGGGGTAAAAAATTTCAGGGATGGTGGCAAAATGATGCAGTGAGAGGTAGAGCCCTCAACCGCGGTGCTGCGCCTCTTCGTTTTTCTGCTATCCCGGAAAAACCTTAGGGGGGCCATCGATGGCCCCCCGGTGGGGCGAGGGTTAGAGGGAGTGTCCTACTTCTGTAACGTGTTTTGAACTGAGATAACAGTTTTGTAGAGCGTGCTGAGGAATCACTTTTGGCATATTTAGTTTTACTCAAAGCTCTCTGTATAAAATTTCCGCACACTTTAAAGATCAAAATAAAGGGGCCTATTGACCCCGGTCACGCTCACCACAGGCGCTAGTGTGCCATCCAAGATGGCCGCGAAAGAGGGACTCGAAAGGTAAACAACGTTAGTAGGCCCGGGAATAGCATGGTAAGCGGTGAATTATACGTGTTTTATGCCTGGTATGTGGCAGTGGCTTATAACCAGCCGCTGCAGAAGGCAGTGAGGAGCCCAAATTCGAGGAGTTTTTGGTCCCAAGGAGCAAAGTTTGTAGTCAGGATCAGGTTAAAGTTTGCTGCACCCCCCCACTTTTTTGCCGGTGGCGACGCTTATGTTTGGAAACGCATTTTCCATCGTACATTCAAACTGGAATTTCAGACAGCTTGAAACGAATAAAGGCGTATATCTACCGAATTATTTCAAGATGTCAGTTTCCCGGGCTAAAAGGAATACAGCCATAGGCGGATCCAAGGGGACAGCAAAGTGGGCATGTGCCCCATAGGCAGATCCAGAGGCAAAGGGAGTATGTGCCCCCCGCCATTGACCCTCGTCGCCCCCTGAAATGGCCACGCCCCTGAAATTTCGCTTCCCACCCCCTCTCCACCCCAGGATGCGAAAGTCGGCTCCCACCGATAGGGTTTTGCTCCCATCCGATAGGGTTTCTCGGTCAAGAATGGCGCCTCGCCCCCCCGGAAAGGTGCCCCCGATCGGCAATCCTGGATCCGCCTTTGATGACGGCCCAAGGATAAAGGCCTACTCCTGCTAGAAGCAGGCTCAAGGGAGTGGAAGGAGGCATAAGCGGAACTGGAGATTACCCCACAGCCAGTCTGCAAAGTATGGCAGCAGGCCAGACGAGTCGCACCAGCCATCTAAAATTCTCGCACCACCATCCTCAAAAAATTCGCACCAATATGCCACATCTGCCAGATGGCCAAAATGTCAAGGCTGCTGAAAATATGAGGAAAAGCTGTCTAGCACAAAGCATTGCCCTTCGCGCCAGGATACACGATAGGGCGCTAATAATGCCGCAAGCTCAAAGCGATCAATGTAAGACACCATGAGGCGACATCTCGTACGGAAGACAATGATATGGCACAGAGTTATGAGTATTCAGATCATCAACGCTCAGACTATAAATACAAATAAAGCTCAGTCTTCTCTGAAGACAATCTGGGCTTTCCCGTCCGCGTGAGAACAATACACGGCACGATGAACACTAAAAATGAATCCAACCGTTCAATGGATGAGAGATCATTTCGTGCGAGATATGGTAATACCATACAGGGTGCTTGCGCTATTTCCACTACCAAACTTCCATTGCACTATTTTCACAACCAAACCTCGCTTGCGCTATTTGCAGTCGTCTCCGAATTCGTGCCGCTTCACGCGATGCTTCACAAATTTAACACGTTTCCGGAGAGCACAATGCAAACAGACAACATACTAAACAATATACGAACGACATTTGTGGCGAAACAAATACGGGGCGTACGCAATCACTTCAAAAATATAAGTTTAAAAACCTTTTAAGATAATTTCCAAATGTCCTAACTTTTACAAACCGCAAGCACCCTAAAAATATCACAATGAGTACCTACTCATCACGTTACAACGATTCACTTTCGCTGCCGCATGATCTCTGTTAGCTGCTGCAGGTATCTCACCCGCTGTTCCTCGGCCGCTACCCGGCGCTCGCCCCAGTCCAGTCTTTTATGGTGAAGTTCGACTTCCCTCTCCTCCTTCTTTCGCAGATACTCCTCCAGGTATGCTGGTCTTTTCTTGCGCAACTGTTTGGGAGTCGGAGGAGTTTCAAACGTCCTCGGGGCTTGAGGGTTTGTTGGGGGAGCTGGTAGGAGGGTTGGCTTGAGGGCTGGTAGGAGGGTTGGCTTGAGGGCTGGTAGGAGGGTCGGCTTGAGGGTTGGTAGGAGGGTTGGCTTGAGTAGTGATTGGAGAGTTGGTTCGGATGTTGGTTGCAGTGCAGGCAGTTTTTGTTGTCATGGAGGACATCACGTGTCTGGGCGCAATGGTGGGATTGTTGGCCAGTATCCTTGACATTGCCTGTTGGTGTCGCCAGTTCGGCATGCTGCCACGCCCTGTACTCCTCTGGCTAGCGTTGTCTTGCGCCCTCTTATAGATGAAAACAAGACGGTTCCAGCGCTGCCTGGCATCACAACCACTCAAGCCCACCTCCGTTCCAACTTGTTCCCAGTGCAGTCGCTTCTGTTTTGGTGTCATAGCTTTGTATCTGTCGTATCTTTCCTCCATCAGGTCCAGTAGCAGCAGAACGGCATCCTCTTCTGGCTCCCCATGCTCGTCGTCTCTGGCACATATCGCTATGTGGAGGTCATACACCTCTGGCTCCGCGAAGCCCCTATGACATGCCTTGCACACATAGACTGCGCCCAATGCAACGCCTTGGCAATCGCCAGCGTGGGCCACGGCTGCTGTCTCCTCTCCGAAATGTACGCCGCACGACGGGCAACGGTATAAAGTTACTTCGGGCACGGTGTAGACCCTGAAACAAACAAAAAATTATGTATAACCAGTTGTGAACAAGTGCTTACACATAATCCTAATAAGCACATTAATCAAGGATAATTCAGGTGCAGTTATTTGTTGTCCTAAATCGTCAAAGCGCATTCTTGTTTGGTGCACGAGTTGCTCTGAAGCTGAAGCCTCTCTGGGACATGTACCGCGGGAAGCATCCATTTGTATTATTTGGTCGCCCTATTTTGGCCCACCGAGCCCAAATATCATAGTTGGCCAAAAACAGGGCAAATTTTGGGTGACCCATTTCGAGTGTGAGGAAAAATGGCTCCTTTTAGTAAGTACAGGATTGATCAACAAGGAATTCCTTATACCATGTAATCTTATAACATTCTTGGCCTATTCTCCCTTTAATTCAACTTGATGAGAGGACTCCAATCATGCATAAGATCATGCATATGGAAGTTATTGGCCTGTTCCAGTGGGAGATTAACACCCGCACTGGAGGGGGTCTGGCACTAACGCGCACTGGAGGGGGGCCTGGTAGGCCCCCCTAAGATCTCGGAAACTAAGAGGGTTAGAAAAACGCCACTTGGTAGGTGGGTGGGGGCTATGGTGATTTACAAGATGACCAATTTTCATTGACCTAGGTCAATATCTTCAAGGTCAAACGAGGTCGTAAAGGTCAAATATTGGCCATGCTGGTATCGATTGATAAATGCTGTGATTATGCGGGAAAATGGCGGGAATAAGCTAAAGGCGGACAAGGTTCATAGAGAAGAGGTCTCAAATAGGCTTCCCCACAACTTTTGGGTCAAGGTCATTCAAGGTCATTGACCTTTAATGTCACCATATGGTGTACTACTTATTATTTACACTTTGACTAACACTCTAGCCACTGTTTGGCGGGAAATGAGGATTGACCTTTCCCAATGACCTTTGACCTTGACCTTTGACCTTGATCTTTGTATTGGGGTACCCTACCGATGACGTCATAGCATAATATATATCAGACGGGGTAACGTCATTTGGCCGGACGCACAGTGGTCAGTGACCTTGAAAGTGCAGATATGACCTTGACCTGTGACCTTTGACCTTGACCTTGACTTTCATGTCAAGTGACCTTGACATTTAGTCCCGCTTATATGACGTTATGACGTCACCACTCGGTCTTCAATGCAAGCTAACTGGTCCGACCGCGCGTTTACGGCGATCTCAAAATGCAGGTCTGACTTTGAAAGCCTATAAGTCAAAAATTTTTTGGCCGATTTTCAAAAAGTCTTCACCAATCGACGCGCTATTAAATTCTGTTAAATGTGGCCAGGTTTCGTTTTTCGGCTACAAGAGGTTCTCCGGCCACCTCGGAAAAACAGGTGGGGGGGCCTCCGAGGCCCCCCTCCAGTGCGCGTGTTAATACATGTGAATGGCTTAAATATTTCCCTAGTACAGCTATGAAAAATATATAGTGTACAACTGCACTTCTATACTGTGCTTTAATCATCTTGAACCTTGTTTGATAGCTTATGACCTTAATGCTGACTTAAACAGAGAGTTTATACACTTCCCATTTGTCTAGTCAAAACCGATAGCGCCAATACGCTTGCTTAGGCTTATCCACGGAATGAGATAGGCAGCAGGCTGAATGCCAGCATGCACCCATCTCCAATGAAAGGCATCATGTGTGACCCCTGTGAAGCAAGAGATAAAATGGAATTAACTGGGTGTACTGGAAGGGAAGGCAGGGAGGTGGGGGAAGACAGAGAAGAGAGCAGAGCGTTAATAGATCAGATATGGCTGAACAGGGTAAAAAAGAGAAAAAGGGTCAGATATGGCTTAACAGGGTAAAAAAAAAAAAAAAGAGTGCTAATAAGCGGACAGATAAAGTCAGTAAGGCTGGACGAGAGCAGTGACGGATCCAAGGGGTGCCCACGAGCCCCCCTTAGCTCCAAAGCCCCTCAGCATAGCTTAGTTCATATCGGGCGCCCAATATGAGCGGCGCGCCTGTACCCATTTCGGGCGCCAAGGTGGTAGACACCACTTATTCCACTTTAATTAACCCATATTCCTTAAAACCATGACAAAGCGCCCCTGCCCTGACACTAGACGCCTTTTCTGTTTTTTTTTGCGCCCCATTCAAAATGTCGAATATAAAATTTAGAAACCTAACAAAAGCGCCCCGGAAAAGCAAAGGTCCCACTGGATAGCAAGACCAGGCCCATTGGTAAAGCGCCCTGGGTAGCCTAGCCTTCCTCTGGATGAAGCGCCCTACGGATAGCATATGCGCCCTTGGTCATGCAAACTAATAGGGCCAGACTAGTTGGGTGCCTCGACGAACTCATAGGGCCCAGATACGCACAACGGGCCCCAAACAAGCTGAATGTACCTATATCAGTTAAACGAACACGATAACAACCCAGGAGCCCTTGCCAGCTCAAAGGATACTAATCCAGCCAGGGGCCCTACGACTAAACCAGACCTCTTGTTGGGGAAATTGTGGTCAGCGTTAGCGAATAAAGGCGTATATATACCGAATTATTTTAATATGCCAGTTTCCTGGACAAAATATGAATGGCGGCCATACGCGGATTCAGGGGGAGGGGCAAAGGGACACGTGCCCCATACGCGGATCCAGGGAGGCAAAAGGGCACGTGCCCCCCCCCATCAACCCTCGGCGCTCCCTGAAATGTCGCTTCCCACCCCCCCGCCAACCCCAGGATGCGAAAATCGGCGCCCACCGATAGGATTTTGCGCCCACCTGATGGGTTGTTCAGGTCAAAATAACGCCCCCGCAGTCCAGATGGCGCCCCCGGGAAGGTGCCCCTCGATCGGAAATCCTGGATCCGCCCATGACGCGCCCTCCCCGATCGACCTTCGGCACCCGCTGAAACGGTCGGAGCGCCCCCTAAAATTTCGCTTCCCATCCCCTCAGGATGCAAAAACCGGCGCCCACCAATAGGATCTGGCGCCCACCAAATTGGTTTTACCGGTCAAAAGTGGCACCCCCCGGTCCAGATGGCGCCCCGTGTGAAGGTGACCTCCCCCGATCCGCCTATGATGCAATGCAATCCTGGATCCGCTTGTGATGGTGGCCCAAGGAAAAAGGCCTACCCCTGCAAGAAGCAGTCTCAAAGGAGTGCAAGGGGGCATAGGCGGACCCAAGTTTTCCCAGGGGGACGTCGAAAGGGGGCGTCATATGTAGCAGGGGGTACCAAATTCCATCGCTGAGTCGCCAATGCTCACATCAAAGGGCAGTGGTGAATCCAGGACTTCATTGGGGGGCGGCTAAGGGCTCAAGCCTCTCCAGCCATTTCTTTCGATGAGTCTCCGCGTACACGCACTCTAGTATCTAGAGGGGGAGGTTAAGACCCTAGCTAGGCAACACCTATCGGGTGGGCGCAAAATCCTATCGGTGGGCGCCGATTTTTCATCTTGAGGGAAGCGGTGTAAAGCGACATTTCAGGGGGCGGACCTTTCAGGGGGCGCTGTAACCATTTCAGGGGCCGACAAGGGTCAATTGAGGGGGGGCGCCGAGGGTCTATTGGGGGGGGGACATGCCCTCATTTGCCCACCTGGAGCAACCTATGAATGAAGCACCCCAATAGATATTGAGTTGCTGCAGAGGCGCACAATAAATCATTATGACTTATTTCATCAAAACATTACGGAATAAATCGAACAAACTGGGGGACAAAAACTGCAAGAACTGAAAACTGTATGATGCAAATCAATATAAAACAGCTTAGGAAATGTGAAAATACCACCTTATGCACTACTTACTTCCTAGCCAGACGAAAGGCACCGCTTTCATGCATTTCCTCATCCATCAGGTGCATGGTGGGCAGCAACTGTGACACCAAAAATTTTTTTTGCAGTCTACAATTTTGAAATTGTATTTTCACTCTATTATTTTTCATTAACTTCCCCGAAAATTTAAAAAATGTCTGGTTGGACAGTTTCAGAGCAATCTCTTCATCGTTCTTTACTGTTGGGGCTGGATCACACAGTGTAGACAAATATTTGAGGTAGGGTGTGGGGATGGGTGAAAGTTTGTAAAGACACTGGGAAGTATTGCATTGTGAAGGTAGGGATGGGGGTTTTTCCCTGCTTTTATGATTTTCACACCAATGGGGATTGGTGCTAATTTTAGGTGGCTGGTGGTGCAAATTTGTGCACAAATTCTGGATTGCTGGTGCAACTCATCTGACCTTTATGTGATCTTGGGTATTTTCCTCGTTTGTGACTAACTTAAACAGCATATGTGGGCCCACGACTTCAAACTAACTTAGAACTATAATTTGTTAGTTTTTGTTATTTTGTGCAGTTTTTGTCATTTTATTCTTTTTTTAGGAGTGTTTTGGATTATCTGATCGCTCACTTTGTTTTGTATTTTCTTCTTCTTTTTTGCTTTTCTGCGGTGTTTTTTGTTTTTTGCGTTATTTCTGCTGACCAGCATTGTGTTTATTTGTCAGGATCTCATAACATACTCACCGACCTCACTTTTACGTTACTGTATGACTTTACGTTACTTTTACGTTACTGTATGTTTCTTATCTGCTATTCTTCTCCTTTGCTTCTCTTCACCTGTCTATATGGAAAATGAAATAAAAATTGATTGATTGATTGAATGACCTGCTGCCATACTCTGCAGACTGGGAGCTGAATATAGGTGAGATGACTCTGGGAGGTAAGCAGTGTTTCAGATGTGAAAGAGCACTCAAAATTCCAAAACTTTCACAAGTTAAGAGAGTAATATAAGGGCAGGGCCATAGCCAGGGAGGGGCGGCAGGGACAGCCACCCCTCCCTGAGGGCCTGAAGTGCCTCCCTGTGGCCACGAGCCGTGCAAAGCGCGACTCGCCCAAACTATGCTCTGTGGCCAAATTTGGCATTTTATACCACACAGGGCCCTCTTAAGCCCTCTTCAGCACTCTATTCTGCCACAAGCAGGGCCCTTTTTACCCATCAGGGCCCTTTTGGCGCTGTCGGAGGGGCCTTTTCGGGGCACTGCCCCTCCCTGAGCAAAATCCTGGCTACGCCCCTGTGTAAGGGTCCCCGCTGAGGACGTGGTCAAACGTCAGGCCAAGATTTTTAACACTCATGGATGGAACTAAATTATGGTTGTGGAATTTGGTGGTAAAATCACCAATGTGCCAAATTTTAGGAGCACTTCCTAGAAGAATGAGTTGCATCTTGTCAGCATTTACTTTTAGCCCATTACCCCTGAACCAGATATCAAGAGAAGTTAATGTGTTTTCCCTGCATTCAATGAAAGTCGGACTTTTTGCAGCTGACAAGTATTTGAGTGTCATCTATGTACTGGACCATGACCCCATCCTCAGCATACAGGCTCAGGTCATAAGCAAAGATACAGTAAAACAAAGGACAGAGACAAGAACCTTGGAATACGCCCATGTTGTTAGGAAGACTAGAAGACATTTTAGAAACACTCAGATTATCAGCTGGAAGGCTGACACCCTGGGTGTGATGCAGAAAACATGCAGAGAACCAAGAAGTATCGATTGAATGAGCCTGGAGTTTTTGGAGCAAACGAGAGGTCAATCACATCAAAGTATTTACTCAAATCGAGGAGACAGAGGAGGGACACCTCCCCACGATCGTTAGCGGAGAGGATGTGATCAGTTAATGATCACATCCTTTCAGAACAGGCACTCGCTAATTCTGAAACCGTAGGCAGTATGAGATATCCTTGAGGAGGGCCTAAATATACATTTTACCTTCGCGCCAAAGCATCGCGCCAGGACTTGACTTGTTTGTTGATGTAGGGTCGCTCTCTGATGGTGAGGAGAGCTTCAAGGATCCAGAGTTTGCGGTGGTTGGAACACGATTTGATGATGGTGGTGTTCTCCTGTAGATCTTGTCTCGTGATTTCCAGTCCGTGCTGCTGGGCCATATGTTCATGGGGTCCTCCGGCGTTCTTGTGCATGGTGCATCGTCGTGCCAGGGTAGTGGTCGTGGCTCCTATGTAGGTACTGGGATGACGCAGACAGTCGTCATGTGGGCAAGTATACTGGTACACTACAGAGGTTCGCTGGAATGGGTCGGTGCTGGCCTTGAGGTTATTTTTCATGAAGAGGCTTGCTGTTGTTTTGCTCTTGTAGTAGATGACGAGACTGATCTTTGAGTCCTTGTCCTTGGGCATCAAGTTGTTGGTGATGATGTTCTTAAGGACACGCTCATCTACCTTGTATGAAGGTGACATCTGGTTCTGGTAGTATAGATGTATGGTATTGTCCTTGGTTTTCTGTTCCTGTTTGGCGTACTTGGCAAGTTGGGATGATATTTCGCTGTCTATTTCACTGTTGGAGAAGTTGTTATTAACAAGAATCTGTTTAGAATGTTGCAGCTCTTCGTGAACTGCCTCCCAGGTGTTGCAATATTTCATAGCTCTTCTGATGTACGCCCTTATCACGCTAGTTCGGTATCTGTCAGGGCATTCGCTTAGTCCATTCATGCAACGTCCTGTGTTGGTAGCTTTGCGGTGCACACTCGTCTTAAACGTTCCATCGCTGGCGTCAATATCGAGGTCTAAGAAGGCAATGCGCTGTTCCGTGCTGATGTCAGTGGTAAACTTCAATACCGATTGCTCCTCCATTTTTGCCTTCAACGCGTCCATATGTGCGACGTCCTTGACCTGGAGGTGGAGTTGACTCTTTGGCAACATAGTGTAAATATGATTGGAAAGCAAAGATGGCTGGGGCTGTATTGTGTCTGAATATTGTTGTGTAATGTGTTAGGTTAGTTAAGCTATATGAATTATTACATAATTTGATTGTTATTGGGCTGGCCAGCTGATTGCCAGCTGGTCGGTCGCAAAAATGAAGGCTCCGTGTTTTTGCTTCTTTTAAATTGTATATCTATCGCGTTAACCAGTGTGCGTGTGCTCAAAACTTACCTCAAGGTGCATGGTCCCCATCCTGCAAATGAGGAGTCTTCCAGTGAACTGGGTGACGAGCAAGAAGGATCAGAAGACTTTGACTCAAGGTAATTTTTCTATAAGACAATTTCAAAACAGGTGCGACTAACTCGGCGTTTGAATCAAAACTGACCACTGCCCTTCCCTTTTATTAAAACAAAAAACGTGACTTTCTTAGCAACGATCCACCAGATAAAAACATTGGAAGCTTTTCCGGAAAACAACCTCGCAGAAAGAGATTTTACAAAACTGCGTTTTTTTGCAGTTCAGAATTCATGTTTATCTCGTGCGCAAGATTTTAGAAGCAAGAATCTACTTGATCCAGTCCAGGATGAGCCAATCGCAAAATGAACCTTCTGTACATGGTAGCCAAGAAGTGGTTTCTTGTTGCCCTGGATGCAACACGCGGAACAAACGCAAAAAAGTAATATTATGTCACCGCTGTGGTCTCGAGTGGCACAGATCTTGTGTCGGCATCACCAAATCACAGGCCGACTCACTCAACCATTGGCAGTGTCCAACATGCAGCAACTTTGCCGAGAGCAGCGATGCCTCCCAAGGTCACCATGATGGCGATGTAGTAGATGAAATAGCATCACTTAGACATACAAGCCGAGTGCTTCCCCGTATTCCTAAGGGAGCACGGATTGCTGTTGCTGATCAGCTCGCCACGACCATAACTAAGGCTGTGACAGAGAGAACAGAAGTGGCTTGGCTAGAACTGATGCGCTTTGCCTATGTTGCCCTCAGAGTCAGTGACCCTCCTAAGAATGGGAAAAGAGTGTCATTGACAGCTCAAATCCGCGAAAACCTTGTTAATAAAGACAACCACAGGCCAACCTGTATGGTGGGGCCTAATAAGCGCAGTCAGTGTGGTAAAGTCAATGAGAACACGGCTATGGCACGTCGAGTCTCTTACAAACTGAATGACGGCGACGTTCGGGGCGCACTACGCGTCCTCACATCTGACGACACATACATGTCACCAACTAACGAAGTGGTAGTCAGCATGAAGGAAAAGCATCCAGATGCGCCTCCCGATCTGCGCGAACTATCACCTCCCGGAGAAAACAGCCCATACATCTCGGCAACCAGGGAAGAGGTGCGTCGCGTCATTCAATCGTTCCCACCTGCTTCAAGCTCTGGTTTGGACGGCATCAGACCGGCCCATTTGCGCGAACTCCTGTCTGACAAGACAGCTGAGGCGGGACAACGCCTTCTCACTGCACTGACGGCACTGATAAACCTAACTCTGAGCGGACGGCTACCAAGCTTTGCAATACGGAGCTTTTTTGGTGCACGCCTCATCGCATTGCGCAAGAAGAATGGTGGACTTCGACCCATTGCCGTCGGCAACGTCTATCGACGCATCGCTGCGAAAATCGCAGCGACCAGCGCTTCCGTGGAACTTGGTACCGAGCTGCGGCCAGTGCAACTGGGTGTCGCCACCCGGAACGGCTGTGAGGCGGCTGTCCACACAGTGAGACAGTACGTTGATACATCGGAAGGCTCCGAAGAAAAACGCATCCTGGTCAAATTGGATGTGGCCAATGCCTTCAACACGGTCAGAAGGGACTCCATGCTGGAAGTGATCCGGGAACGAGCGCCCAAGATCTACCCCTTCGTTTGGCAAGGGTACAGTGAGGCTGCTCCACTGTTCATGGGAGACAACGTGATCCTGTCGCAGACAGGGATTCAGCAGGGGGATCCCCTGAGCTCCTTGATGTTCTCCTCGTCATCGACAAAGCTACTCGCAGTGCAGATACAGACATAAACATCTGGTACCTGGATGATGGTACCCTGGCAGGCCCCTACTTGGAAGTAGTCAACAGTGTGCGACGAGTGAAGAATGAACTTGAAAAACTGAACCTTACCATTAACTCTTCCAAATGCGAAGTAGTGTCTCTAGGAACGAATGCGCACGCATGGAGGGATGAGGCTACAAATTCACTTCGTACAGTGTTACCGGACATTCGGGAGATCTCCGCAGAGGAACTCGAGCTGCTCGGCGCACCTATCCGGACATTCCAGCTCAAAAACCACCTCACTCGTGGCTGTCAACTGGTGGAAAAACTGATCACACGTCTCGAGGCACTTGGTGAAGCGCACCAAGCATTCTTCCTTCTGAAAAATTACGTGTCAGCGCCTCGTCTCTTATACCTACTACGCAGTGCTCCTGCTCACAACCACCCGGCTTTTCTCGCTGAAATCGACGAAGCAGTTCGACGAGGAACAGAGAGAATCACAAATGTACAGCTGGAAGGTGACGCGTGGCGACAGGCAACGCTGCCAGTAAGTCTTGGTGGGCTCGGTATTAGAATGACCGTCGACCTGGCTCTTCCTGCCTACATGGCATCCCTCGCAGCATCTGCACCTGTGGCTGAGTTCATTCATCGTCCCGCTGCAGCGTGTATCCTCGAGATTGCACGGAATCTATGCACGGAATGGCAGCAGCTCACAGGCCTAACACCACCACTAGAAGCTCGCCAGGACATTCAGCGAGAGTGGGACCGAGCAGGAGCTACGGCCATTGCAGACAAGCTGCTCCAAGACAGCACATCCGATGCAGACAGGGCTCGACTCCGAGCGGCTGCGCAACCACACTCGGGGGCATGGCTGAACGCTTTTCCAGTGGCCAGTGTTGGCACTCTCATCCAGCCGGACACACTTCGGACGGCCGTCGCCCTCAGAGTTGGTGCTCCAGTCTGTGCGCCTCACCGCTGCCGCTGTGGTGCACACATAGAAGAAAACGGACACCATGCCCTGTCATGCATGCGCAGCGCTGGACGTCATCCGAGACATGCAGCCATCAATGACGTCATCAAGCGATCGCTGACGAGTGCAGGGACTCCATCTGTGCTGGAACCGCCAGGGCTCGACCGTGGTGACGGCAGAAGGCCAGACGGGCTGACCACCTTCCCTTTCTCGGAGGGGAAATGTTTAATATGGGACGCGACGTGTGTTGATACATACGCCCCCTCCATAGTGAGCACTTCAGCCTCTGAGGCTGGGGCTGCCGCAGCCGCTGCCGAGAGCCGCAAAATCCGACGGTATGCCAGCATTAGCTACCGATATCACTTCGTGCCCCTTGCCGTTGAAACGGGTGGTACGATCGGTAAGGCAGGAGCAGCCTTCCTTCGAGAACTAGGGCACCGTCTGGTCCGTGAAACGGGCGACAAGCGCGAGTCGGAATGGCTGATGCAGCGAATCTCCGTAGCTGTCATACGAGGCAACTCCACCTCCATAACCCTAGCTGGAAAGGAAGGTGCAGATCCGCCTTCCAAACTAAAAAACATCACTGTACCTTCGGCCCCTGCAAACCGCCTGGCTGAATACCGCGCCATGTTCAGGGACATGGCCGGTAGGTCCCCGAGGAAGGAGAGTGAGCCGGCATCAGAGGTGACTTCCCAGTGCTCACGGGACCCTATGTCAGACCCTGAGCTGGCAAGGTACCTCAGGCCGCGAGTATCTGTGGAAAAAGCTCTGGAAACCTATATGGAGTAAAAATATGGTAAAGGAGGAGGAAGAGGATTACGTTTTTTTTAAAAGTGTAACTTTGATAATGTTATTTAGTGTGTCTTGATGCTCCAATATATGAATTTTTAATGACGTCAATAAATGTAATAAATAAACTTGTATTTTGCATTGGAAAAAAAATTGATTGTTTAATTCGTGCGAAAGAATTTGTAGGAAGTGAAGTGCTTCTAAGTGTTCAGCTCGCGAAACGGAGAAAATAATATTCAACCATCAAACACTGGCTAGGTTTTGTCTTTAGAAATAGTGCCTGCGATCGAATCATCGAACGTCTTATATATATATACGATAATTTTATTTTATCTTAGACAGTGTTCTCATCATTTGTTCACATTGTACATAGCTCTGAAGATGACGATAGACTCGTTGAAACTAGTTAGCTGCAGAAGTGTGAATTATGTCATGCCTTGGTGAATTAATATATAATTTGCCTAACAACACGAAAACTGTAATCAGACATTTAGAACAAGCAGAGAAGAAGTACTTGAAATGCAAATATGCTCTGGCGTTTAACAACACAAGCAAAAATGAAAAAAAAAAATATATATATATATATATATATATATATATATATATATATATATATATAAACATATATATATATATTGGCACTGACCGTTGAATAATAAGGCACTTTTTGCTTGTGCGATCTTCTTGTTGGTATTTTCGATCGACCGGATTATCTTTTTTGTTTACGTGTTTAGGTCAAATATATGGCTATGGCTAAATCATCACACAATCAGACCATGCTTATCATTGTCCTATGACACTCTCATGCATCATTTTGGCGTAACATCTCTTGAATCTCGAAGAATTCAACACGATCTGCTTTTTCTCAAAAGTATTTATTGTGGAAAAATAGATTCTGAAATTCTGTTAAGTAAATTTCCTTTACACGTGCCATCTCGGATCAACTCGCACGCGTCATCTTTTCGCGGAGCGGCGCGGGCGTATGAACACTGTGGGCCAGGGGCTTTTGTGTCGGATCCCGCGGGCAATGAATGCCTTTTATCATGTTCCGGTTCCGACCTATTTTTAGAATCTTTTAGCAGTTTTAAAATCAATGTTTTAAAATACATACGTTCACCCCGTGTACTTGCTGCGAGCTAACGCTCTCGCCGCAGCAGGTAATTTTTCAATTCATGTTTTACCAGTATCATTTATCCTCGGGGAGGAACATCCTAGCCTGGGGTGATTCATTGTAGTGTTCTCATGTGTGATGCGTGTCTTTTACTTGTAGCATATTGTTTATTTTTAGGCTCTGACTTCGCCTGTAAATGGATATACATCTGTTGGCGATATAAATAAATAAATAAATAAAATAAATAAATAAATAAGATTTCCTAGGGGCATTTGTGGTGGATATATTATTGCCTAACGTTTCGGATTATCTAATAAATCCATTATCAAAAGCATACATACACACATGACTCACATAAAATCAAACAGTTAACGATTACATCGAGATAAAATCAGATCGAGCCGTTCGGGAAAGGTCATTGCAGTACATTTTTATAATCGCTTCACGTCTCTTGAAAAATAGATCACACTTCGTTACATGGCATGGTTCAAATTACACTTTTCATTGCGCGGAACATAAATAATATTATTACGGAGTTCGCTGTTTTTAGTGCGAGATAAAACACTAACTGCAGCCTATACCTACGTAAGTCAATTTGCGATTGCTGTGCTCCACAGGGTAAGTGTATCTTGTGAGTGCAGTTGTTTGTTAAGAGTTGGTGTGTGTTCGCGGATGTAAAGGGCTTCAGTGATCATGAGTTGTGTGCGGCTGGAGCATGTTTTCAGGACTGTTGTGTTTTGTGTGAGGTGCTTTCGTGTAAGTGCAATGCCATGGTGTTCTGTCATGTGTTCCTTGAGTGTGCCTTCTTGTAGGTGCATAGTGAGACGACGTGAAAGTGAGGTTGTGGTTGAACCAATGTAGCCTACGTTGTGAAGTCTACAATCTTCAATGGGGCAGCAGAATTTGTAGACTACATTTGTCTTTTTAAGGTGTCTGTGCTTGCAGTGATGTTATTTTTCATGATGAGGCTGCTTGTCTTTTTTGTAGTGTAATAAATGGTGAGGTCTAGGGTGTCATTTTTGTTCGTGCAGGTAACATTATCAGAGATGCTTTATAGGCCGTGCTCATGAAACTGCGGTAGTATAAACGATTTGTGTTCTCCTCTTTTTTGGGTGCTACGTTGCCTACTTGCTCCATATAGGTTTTGATTTCTTGATCTATTTCAGAATTCGAGTATCTATTATTTACAAGAATTTGTTTAGTCCTAGAACTCAGAGTGAAGCAGAGCATACGAGGAACAATGCGTATGAGCTCGTCTTATGAAAGCGCGCACTACACTTTTCTTATACCTGTCTGGGCATTCACTTTTGGCGTTCATGACGTTACCTGTATTTGACTGTTTTTTGTATACACTAGTCGTGAATGAACCGCTACTTTTTGAAACAAGTACATCGAGAAATGGTAGTCGCGTACGTCGCGTACGCGCTTAGTGTCGCGTACGTCTAAAAATATGTCGTCCACAAAACGGCAGAAAATATTGGGGGCGAAGGATATTGGGGGCGATGGACCCTCGCCGACCAAAGCATCGCCCCCAATATCTTCTGCCGTTTTGTGTACAAGTACAAGTACAAATGGTAACAAGTAACAAGTACATCGAGAAATGGTATTTTGTTATTGACGCTGAGTTCTGACGTAAAGTGGAGGACCGACTTTTCTTCTAGATATGCTATAATCTTATCTAGGTGGCTAGTGTCGCGTACGTCTAAAAATATGTCGTCCACAAAACGGCAGAAGATATTGGGGGCGATGGATATTGGGGGCGATGGACCCAATATCGCGACACTAGCCACCTAGATAAGATTATAGCATGTCTAGAAGAAAAGTCGGTCCTCCACTTTACGTCAGAACTCAGCGTCAATAACAAAATACCATTTCTCGATGTACTTGTTTCAAAAAGTAGCGGTTCATTCACGACTAGTGTTTACAAAAAACAGTCAAATACAGGTAACGTCATGAATGCCAAAAGTGAATGCCCAGAAGGCATAAGAAAAGTGTAGTGCGCGCTTTCATAAGACGAGCTCATACGCATTGTTCCTCGTATGCACTGCTTCACTCTGAGTTTTCTAGGACTAAACAAATTCTTGTAAATAATAGCTACTCGAATTCTGAAATAGATGAAGAAATCAAAAGCTATATGGAGAAAGTACGCAACGCAGCACCCAAAAAAGAGGAGAACACAATTCGTTTATACTACCGCAGTTTCATGAGCACGGCCTATAAAGTTGATGAGAGGGTTCGGGTTCGAGGCATCATCTCTGATAATGTTACCTGCACGAACAAAAATGACACCCTTGACCTCACCATTTATTAGACTGCAAAAAAGACAAGCAGCCTCATCATGAAAAATAACATCACTGCAAGCACAGACACCTTAAAAAAGACCAATGTAGTCTACAAATTCTGCTGCCCCATTGAAGATTGTAGACTTCACAACGTAGGCTACATTGGTTCAACCACAACCTCACTTTCACGTCGTCTCACTATGCACCTACAAGAAGGCACACTCAAGGAACACATGACAGAACACCATGGCATTGCACTTACACGAAAGCACCTCACACAAAACACAACAGTCCTGAAAACATGCTCCAGCCGCACACAACTCATGATCACTGAAGCCCTTTACATCCGCGAACACACACCAACTCTTAACAAACAACTGCACTCACAAAATACACTTACCCTGTGGAGCAAAGCAATCGCAAATTGACTTACGTAGGTACACGCTGCAGTTAGTGTTTTATCTCGCACTAAAAACAGAGAACTCCGTAATAATATTATTTATGTTCCGCACAATGAAAAGTGTACTATGAACCATGCCATGTAACGAAGTGTGATCTATTTTTCAAGAGAAGTGTAGCGATTATAAAAATGTACTGCAATGACCTTTCCCGAACGGCTCGATCTGATCTTATCTCGATGTAATCGTTAACTGTTTGATTTTATGCGAGTCATGTGTGTATGTATGCTTTTGATAATGGATTTATTAGATAATCCGAAACGTTAGGCAATAATATATCCACCACAAATGCCCCTAGGAAATCTTATATTTGACCTAAACACGAAAACCAAAAAGATAATCCGGTCGATCGAAAATACCAACAAGAAGATCGCAAAAGCAAAAAAGTGCCTTATTATTCAACGGTCAGTGCCAAAATGAAAACATCCTGCCAAACTACACAAATAAATATATATATATATATATATATATATATATATATATATATATATATATATATATATATATATATATATAAATAGTAGAGATTAAGTTCAAGGAGGCATATTTGCCGAAGGCATACCTAAATATACCACAGTACATAAAACACACGGATTACAGTTCAAATACAAAACACCACACAGAAGCGGCTGCACTTGTTTAAAAAGGTTCTTCCCTATTTCAACTACTGTACAATGTTTAAGGTAACGGCCGAGCTAGTATTGTTTAGAACTGGTTTAATTTCATGTATATGAAGTGATTCTAAAATTCTGAGGTCAATGTTAGATGAGCTTCTATTTACTACCGTGAATTGATCTTAAGTTATGGGTGTATCACACTCAAAAGAGTGGTCTCTGATTGCCGAAGAATCCGGAGTTGTTCACATTTTTTTAGTTCTTTCTGAAATTCCCTGGTGTTGCCTAACTCTGGAGATCAAACTACGCTGAGTAGACCCAACGTACGACGCTTGGCAAGAAGCGCAACTGTATTTGTACACTACTCCAGAGAAGCAATCTTTCGGAATCAAATCTTTAAACCGAAAAAATGAACCAATAGTGAAGCTGTTTTTTAGCACTATCTTTGGGTTCAGAAAGGGGTAAAACTTTACAAAAATTGAAGTCAATTCCTTATATATATATATATATATATATATATATATATATATATATATATATATATATATATATATATATATATATATATATATATATATATATATGTATAGGCATATATACTTACTTGGGTTTAACCCTTTTCTCTAAAAATTTGGAGTTCAAGAGAAATAATATGCTGATAAACGGTTTCCCCAGTATGCTTTACCACTTGGCTATCTCAGTTAAAATCATATTATGAAGGTGTCACATTTCCTTTCATAATTTTTAAAGTGAGGTCCCTTCCCCTTACACCCCTTTACTTTAAAATCTAGAGCCTGCCAAAATTGTATACAGATATCATTGGTTGAAATTAAATTAGTCAATGAATGGTTCAAGCCCGTGGCGGTTGCCTCTGTCGTGGCGTCGAGCGGTTGGGTGGTGCTACTTTCGGCTACAAATTTACTGACACGGAAGCGATTGCTATACAGACGCTGTGGGACTTGGGAGACCACTCCCACAATTATACGGGGCGTGGAGACACGCGGAGAGATGTTCTGACCTCCCTCATTCTCCACTAATACCCGGAGAACCTGTGGAGATGCTCAGGCGCTGCTGCTCCCGTCGCTGGTCCCCGAACCGGTGTGCTGGGGACGAGTGTTTGGTTGGAGGCGCCACCCCGGCCGGTGGTGTCTCCGGCTCGCACTCGCATTTCCAGCTGCCTCATGGGAGGCGCTGCCGCGGTGCGAGGCCGGAGAGTGAGAGAAATAGGCCGGACGACCAGCTTGCTATGAGAGACGGCATGGGTCGTGGCGTGGTGGTGAGACACCCGACGGAACTGTGATGGCTTCAGCTGTCCGAAGGGAATGGTGGCGGCTAGACGGTTTTTTATTGGCTGTTCTACTTTAACCCGCTGCCGTTACTTAATCCTGTGGCTTGCTACCTTAACTTAAGCTGCTCGACGTGGTCGGCTTTAGTCCTTGTGGCGCTGGCGATCTGCCCATGGTCGGGGCCCGCTCCCTCACGCGGGTATGCTGGGGCATTGGACACGGGTGGGGGTGCGCGTGGTGGCGATGGCTTGGGGGCGATGTGGCCAACTGTGTCAAAACTACTCGAAATTGACTGCATTGACCTGCTCTGTCTTGTTCTCTTTTCGTGCATAATGACTGATTTTCTCGATGTTCGTGGTTGGGGGTGCGGTTGGACACTTTCTTACTGTACTCTGTCCTCATTTTCTTGTCTACGCTTGACTCTTGCCGTAATATTGTCTTGCTAATGCCTTCTTCAAAAACGGAAACAATAAAAAATGAACGGAAAAAACTGAGACTGAAGACCTTTATATCTGTTA
The DNA here is from genome assembly GCA_034440635.1 of Lepas anatifera. Lineage (NCBI taxonomy): Eukaryota > Metazoa > Arthropoda > Thecostraca > Lepadidae > Lepas > Lepas anatifera. The sequence goes on along the minus strand of JAOTON010000711.1, from coordinate 17,903 downwards.
AAGGGTAGGTGGCACCTTAATAACGTGATTTTAACTGAGATAGCCAGGTTGTAAAGCAAGTCGGAAAACCCGGTACTCCATATATCATTTGTCTTGGAACAAGATATTTCTGTAGAAAAATATAAAACCTACCTGACACCAACCCCTCGCGGCGGCCATTGTTGTGAGCTGCTGGTGTGACAACATATGCTGACGTCACAATGAGCATCAGTCAATCGAAGCCCTTGAAGCATTTCAAGTATGGCAGTGGTTGCCAGATCATGACTGCTTTTAAATATCCATATCCACAGGCAGATATGTATTTATTTTCCTAGAGGAGTATTTTTAAAAACAAAATATTGAGCTCATTGAACATTTTTCAGAAAAATCATAAGTGGTTTCATTATTTTTGGCTAAAAGTAGGCTTAATTTCGCCCGTCACGTGCGCATATGAACCCTGATAGTGGCGGTACCGTCCGTACTTAATACCCTCCGTCCACAGCACCTACGTCGGACCACTCAGTTGACTTAATGTTGCTTGAGTGCGTGTCCGTGCTCGGTTCGTTAGCATCCCCCCTCCGCACTCATCGCTCCTTAACCCTGGTCCCATGCTCCTCTACATCTCAATTCTCTCCTATTGTTGTGGCATATATCTTCTCTTTGTGTATGAATGTGTGCATGTGAATACATGTTATGGCTCTAAATTCCAGGATTCGACCAAGGTGCCACATTCCCTTGAATACTCTATCTGTATCCCAGAAAGAAAGTATTATGGAACAACTGATGCTGGATGGTGATCCTCAGCTTTATCTGTATTGGCCTACTGCACATGGAAACTGGGTGAATGACAGTCGCTAGACAGGCAAGAGACAAGCAAGAGTAAAGTACACCAAGTAGCATGCATCAAAGACAAAAAAAGAATAGGAATTGTCCCCAATTTGTGCACAAAAATACCCTGATCCCACTCGGCAAAAACAATGGGAACCTGACACAAGTGTGCGCCACTACTGTCTTTGAAGAAAATTCAACCAAGCAGAAGCACAAGCTTTAGTAGCTTCAAGGCTAAAAGGTATTGAAAACCATGTGATAATTCAGTAACTTTTTCTCCCTATTTATTTTACTAAACGTGATAGTGTATTATATGTCTTACGTGCGCCGTCTGCGCCTGCTAAAAATTTTTTGTTATTACAAGCGGGGCGCCATCAATATCTCCACGACTCAAAAAGTCCACAGTTAAATTCACCTTCAAAATGTTCTAAGACCCATAATTCATATTACCCACACGACAGATAGTCCACGACTTAAACAGTCCCCGGATCAAAAAGTCCACACTTACCCCTGGCGGCAAGGAATAGGAAACCCCACATATAGATGGCTCCACAAGTCACAAACTCCACGGATCAAAAAGTCCACAAGGCACGTGGCAGGGTGGCACTAAATGAAGCTGTAGTTATGTGTCTGCCCGTCAGATGTCAGAGCGCAGGACGCTGGCAGTGCACTATGTGGCAATTAGAAAAATGGGTATCAAAAGGAGTTTATCATTAGTGACGAATTAGGCCACGCTACCGTGGCAGGTCCTGTAGGTATGTACATTTTGGGGAACCAAACGGTCAGGTGTTTGAGGACTATGCATTTTTAGGAAAACTGGGTGCTTTGGCAGTGGCACAGCCCGAACTTTGGTATGGGGACGCACCACCTTTGAGGGGCCAGGGGCGGATCTAGCCGGTCGGTTTGGGGGAACTAAAGTCGGAAAGCAAAAAAACTTCACACAGTGAAAAATTGCGCTACAATATGACTTGCCGGCAGAATTTCGAGCATTTCAAGCGAAAAGCAGAGCAAAGCAATAACAAATAAATTGCAATGTTCGGGGCGAAAAATATGGGCTCAAGATACTTTTTTCCCATCAAAAGCCCAATATTTTCACTGAACTTTACTGGTTCTGTTTGAAGTTGAGAGTTGAAGTACCAAACTTCTTGCTTATAAACTAAAAAGGATTCGGAGACAAAAGGAGGTTGATCGCTCGGGGAGGGAACAGAGTTTTGTCCCGAGCTTTTCTGTTTAGGGGTGGGGCAAATGCCTTTTTTGCACCCTGAATCCGCCACTGTGAGGGACATCCCGGGAGAGAAGGGGCACTTTTAGCGTGTCCAGAAAACACTAGCGGATCCAAGGGAGGGTCAAAGGGGCCATGGTGCCCTCAAAAGACTACAATAGAATATTTTGGCCCCGCAAAAAGGACCAAGTTTATGCCTTTTTTGTCTCAAAAATACCTTTTTTTGCTATTTTTCTCAATTTAGCCACCAAGCCTTGGTTTGGTCCCCACCAAAAGCTGCTCCTGGATCTGCCAAAGCCAGAAAACTTATTATATCTTAATTTATATCACTTTTTGGGCACCTTTGGCCCTAGACAAATTCAAATCAAGCGCTGACAGAAAAGAAGAACTGGGCTAAAATAGGAAAAATCGCAAAAACATTATCCAAATCTTATAAACGTAGCCAAAACACAACACTTTTGTATAGATTTAACGACAAGTCACAGCCAACTCAAGCAAGTAGTTAACCTTCGCCCCGGTGGGGGTGTTTGAACATCCCCCCGGATTTTTCTAGCGGCACGAAAAAAACCGTGGCGCGAAGCGTCTCCGTACTTGGCACACCTTATCCTTGATAATTCCACAACTTTCTCCAAAATTTTAAGTTTGGGTCATCTCAGGTCAGGTCAACAGTACAAGTCAAGTGACCTCACCTCAAAAATGTTTAAGGTGGCATAAGTATGGAATGGGTGAATCTATCGGATTGAAACTTATAACACATTATGGTCCCACCGAGTTCTACAAAATATGTTCCGGGATTTTTATATCAATGACCTAAGGTCAAGTACGGACTGTAACCTCTCTTTTGGAATTACATGAGAAAAACAGAAATTAACTGTATTTGTTAATAAAGCTGATATTTGTTATAAAGCTGATAATACCTTCAAATTTTCCAAGTAGAAGTATCCTGGGCTCCTTTCCAGGTTCATGCTGCAATTTTTGACCTGTGATCTCTGAGAGGTCATCTGGAGCTACTTAAGCAGTTTTCAGACCTAGGTCAATAGCTTTGTATGACATGATGATACATATTTTATTTTCATACCACTGCATTTGGATTGCTATTGTGAGTCGATTACTATGCATATTGACTATGCTAGGTTGAAAAATGACCTTGACCTGACCTGAGGCAGGGGCGTAGCCAGGTTTTCGCTCAGGGAGGGGCGGCGCCCCAAAAAGGGCCCCTGCGACAGCGCCAAAAGGGTCCTGATGGGTAAAAAGGGTCCTACTTGTTACAGAATAGTGCTGAAGAGGGCTTAATACGCGCCCCGCTAGGGTCCCTTGCATGACGCGCCCCGCTGGGGGTGTTTTTCGCCCCCTCCCTCCGTATCTCGTTCCCCACGAAAGCTAAAGGAAAATTACGGGCGGTGTTCGAAAGCTCTGGACAAGACGAATATATTTTATACGAAGAGCTTTTATGTCAGGTCAATATTGAGGTCAGCATAGGTCAAAGAATGGCTTACAACAGAGCAGTGTACGTTTCCCTCTCTAGATCTGCTCTCATAGGAGCTAGAGCAAATATTTACGCATCATTGGATTCCTCTTATCGCGGCGAATCGAATGATGTATAATATGACCTTGCTAGGTTAAATAGTCAAAATGACCTGACCTCGAGCTAGTTCAGGGTCACAGAGTGACCTGGTATGGTCATGTTACATATCAATTGACTCCCCGTGACAATATAAACACAATGCAATCAAATGGGAGCTTTATCTCAATTCAGTGAGACTTTATTGGCAAAACAATCACTCTATGCTCCCGTGACCTGGTATGGCCTTTGAGAGGTCAGATGCTCAAAAACTCAACTCAATGGTCAAGATCGTGGTAATAATAGACGGTTTGAGGATTTTTAGCTTTATCTATCCATTATTTACTGAAAACGAGCCCATTCTATTTTTCACCATAGACTTATAATGGGGTGACCAACAAATTGACCCTACCTTAGGTCAACAATATCAAAATTCAGAGATAACAGATTTGTAGACCCTAATGACCTTATCATGTTGTGGAAGTTTCAAACTGATCCGTTTGCTAATGTTCCCTGGGCACTGCTTCAAACTCGTGATTTTAGGTTTTGAGGTTGGGTCACTTGACCTTGAATAGCTCCTTGACCTGAAGTGACCTTAACTCAAAAATTTTGGCATATGTGTAAAATTGATCAGGGATAAGGTACTGCAAGTTTCGCTGTGCTGCGTCTCTTCGTTTTTGAGCTATCTGGGGAAAACCAGGAAGGGGGAGAATTTCGCCCTCCCTCCCCAGCGGCGGGGCGAGTGTTAAGAGGGCCCGGTCTGGTATGAAATTTCAAATTTGGCCACAAAGCATAGTGCGGGCGAGCTGCGCTTCGCGCGGCCCGTGTCATAAAGGGGCCCTTCGGACCCTCAGGGAGGGGCGGCTGTCCCTGCCGCCCTCCGCCCTTGGCTACGCCCCTGACCTGAGGTAAGGTTATTTTTGTTTTTTGACCTAATGTGGTCATATTATACATCATTAGATTTTCTGTGACGAGAGGAAGCGAATGGTGTCTCAAAAATGATTCTAACTCAACTCTGTCAGACGCTACAGACCAAAAATTATTCTCAAAATGTCACTTTCTTTGACCTGTCATAACCTCAATATTGACCTGAGCCAAAAAGTGACCAATATAGTTTCTTCATGAATTTTTATGAGCTACGCACCAGCCTTCATGTTTTATTTTTCTATTCCACATAAGGGCCGAGATCGAGGGGGTGTTCAAACACCCCCACCGGGGCAAAGTGGGTTTGTAGGCCCATCGTGGCGTGGGTTTAAGCTTCTTGCAGACGAATCGAAAATCTTACAGAAAATTCAATTGATCTAGGAAAATAAGTTCTGACCTTTGCAGTGCTTTCATAAGTCCTTATGATGCAACCATGGTCCCGTTTTTAATTTTCTCGTACATCTACATGACATGCTCTTTAGCCTATGTTGAGTGCATCTTGGGGGGACTGAAATAGTTGAAAAGGGGACTTAAATAACCTCGGAATAATCGATTAGCATATACTTACTGCCGTTTATACTCGTATTTTTCCATTCGAGCCAATTCGGGTGGGATGATCGAGCCCCCTTACCAGATCGATTTTTTGTTCTGCAAATCCAGCTAAGAACGATCTTGGTCAATACCATGCTTCCACAGTATCATCCTCTAATCCGTAGTCATGATTTGGTAAGAAGGATTTAATGCATTCGGTGTTCAGGAATGCCTTGTGACACAGTGTTCTCAGAAAATATCCGGGAGTAGGTCACATGGACAATGTACATATAAATTCTGAGAAGGTCACTTGATTTCTTTCTCTTCACTTTTCTTTTCACTTGATAATTTCTTGGGTCACTTAAGCAGGTTCTCATGTATTAGTCAATAGTTTTGCATGGAATATGCAAAGGACTGTGTTAACATTAAGGTGAACCCCTTGCTTCTGTAAGTCAATTATGAAATGTAAAATATAACTGACACTATAGCAGCCTTTAAGCGGGAAATGAGGGGTTGACCTTGAAAAAAGACCTTTGGACTTGACCTGTGACCTTGAACTGAGCTTGAGTAGCCTTAACTCTGAAGTCATAGCGTAACATACGGCATGCTGAATGATGCCATCTGACCGGAATACTGGGATCAATGACATTAACCTGTAACCTTTGACATTGACATTCATGTGGAGTGACCTTGACATATGATCTGATTATGTAACGTTATCACGTCACCATTCGGTCTACAGTGCGGGTGAGATGGTGCCCCTAAGCGATTGCAGTGGTCTGAAAATATAGGTCTGACTTTGGAAGCTTATAAAAATCATTCACCGATTTTCAAAATAATTCTACCAACCAATCAGCTCATAGATTCTCTCAAATACAGCCAAGTAGCGTTTTCCGGCGGTGAACGTTTTCCGGTCACCTCGAAAAAGTGAGTGGGACACTTTAAGGTCCCCTTCGCTGCGTGTGTTAAGAAAGTTGGCAACAAAATACTAAAAACTAGGAAAAATTCGATCGCTTTTAGGGGCCATGTCTGGATTAACCGGCCCTACGTACATACCTACATAGGAAAATGGAACACGTATGTACCTACCTTTTAGACAATGGAAGTATGCGTTTTGACCGTTTGCTTCGCTTGTCTTCATTCTCGTTGTATTATTTCTTGGCATTACTAAATATTTCGATGTCAGAGAAGTCTTGGAGTATCCTACATTTACTTATTTATGCAACAGAAGGGCACTGGTCCCATAGCACACGCACTGGAGAGGGGTCTGGCACTAACAAGCACTGGAGAGGGGGGCTGATAGGCCTCCCAAGATCTCGGAAACAAAGAGGCGTAGAAAAACACCGTTTAAGGAGTGGGTGGGGGCTATGGGTAACTACATCATGACCAATTATTATTGACCTAGGTCAATATTTTCAAGGCCAAGCGAAGTCATAAGGGTCAAATATTGGCTATGATGGGGACCGCGTGGAAAATGCGGTTATTATGCAGGAAAAGGGGGAATAATCTAAAGGCGGACCAGGGTCATAGAGGAAGGTCGCAAAGAACCTTCCCTACAGATTTTGTGTCTAGGTCATTCAAGGTCATTGACCTATTAGGTCACAATATGGTATACAGCTTATAATGTACATACATTATAACTAGCATTATAGCAACTAAAGTGCTTGGCGGTAAACGAGGACTGACCTTTCCCAATGACCTTTGACCTTGACCTTGACTTTGGCCTTTGCATTGAGGTACCTTAACTATGACGTCATAGCGTAATATACATCAGACCGGGTAACGTCATTTGACCGGAAGCACTGAGGTCAGTGACCTTAAAAGTGCTGATGTGACCTTTACCTATGACCTTTGACCTTGGCCTTTATGTAAGGTGACCTTGACATACCATCCCAGTTATATGGTGTTATGACGTCACCACTCGGTCTCCAATGCAAGTGAACTGGTCCGACCGCGCGATTACGATGATCTCAAAATGCAGGTCCGGCTTTGAAAGGCTGTAAATAAAAAATCGACCAATTTTCAAAATTCTTTCACCAATGGCCGTGCCATTAAATTCTGTTAAATGTGGCCGAGTATCGTTTTGCGGCTACGAGAGGTTTTCCGGCCACCTGGGAAAAACAGGTGGGGGCCTCCGAGGGCCCCCTCCAGTGCACGCGTTAATGGAGAAAATCCTAAATACGAATGCCGGGTGGCTAAAATCAGTCCACAGCTTGAAATAAGAAATGTCTACCGAACCATGAAATTTAGGATATTGTAACGAGCTTCCTGCGCATTTTGTCAGGAATTACGGCCTGCTTAGTGCTCCAAACGTTCGGAAAATTGGTGATTTTACTGTCAAATTTCGCGACTTTAATCTGGTTCCATCTATGACTGTCAAAAATCTCGGACTGACCTTCGACTGCGCCCTCAGCTGGAATTTTCTCACATTTCTCTTCTCACTCGTCAATGCTTTGGAATTCTGAGTGGTTTGTCACATCTGAGGCGCTGCTTGCCTCCCAGCGTCATCTCGCCGATAGTCAGTTCACTGGTTATTTCCCGTGTCCGATATTGCATCAGTGTTTTTGGCAACGGAACTCATATAAACAATATTCGACTCCAAAAGATAATTAATTATGCAGCAAAGGTAATTTTCGGCCGCAGAAAATTTGACCATGTCTCTGGTTTATAAGAGGAACTTGACTGGCTGTCGGCGGGAGAGCTGGTGAGGTACCACACGCTTGCACTTGTACACAAGACAGTGTGTCTCGGGGAGCCAGAGGAGCTGGCCCGGGGATTCGTGCGTGTCGGCTCTATACGGGAGCGTACCACCAGACAGGACGCGAATATCGTTGTACCAAGCTCTCGTACTGGAATGGGCCAACGTAGGTTCAGCTCCAGGGGGCCTCCATTTATAATGAGCTGCCTGAGGAGCTGAGTGTTTTACCGGCCCGCTTTTTTGTCGTGCCCTTAAAAAGTATATAATAGCAGAGCGGGATCAGGTGCGCTGAGCGAGTGGTGTTTGTGTGGTATGCTTTGTCTTTTTAACGATGTTTTTATATAATCCTGTTTACATGATTTTAATGTCGTGTGTATGTCTCCTTCTTACTATTCCAACTGACGTGGGGTCGCAGAAGCCATGGATGACCGTGGAAGACTCTGAATAAAGTCTTTGTCTTTGTCTTTGCTTATGCTCTAATGTGGGTGGTAGTGTTGAAAGAAACATTTGCCGGATTGACTAAATGTTTTCGGGCCGGTGGCTCCACGCTTAAGATTGTCTGCTCGGCAAGAAAAACTGGTGTGCTACCCAGCACCTTTCATCTGAGCGTCGCTCAGTGCGAAGCGGAAAGTTCCACCGTCTCCGAGCAGCACAGATATATGAGACGATAGCGTGCTCGGTGGCGCGACAAATTCGCGCGTTTTCTTTATGCAGCCTTGAGTTAGCCGTAGACTCAGAAATGGACACACAAAATTAAATGCCTATTGGAACGCGGGTACCTGTGGTACCTGCGACGCAATGGAGAATCCCTATCACATTCTCATCAATTGTCCCCAGCACAATACCCATCGGCAACCCATGCTAGACTACTGCCGAATCCAAAACATCCCTGTAGACCTAAAAACTCTGCTCGGTAACGACCATCCTGAGCTACTCGAAAAACTCTTTACATTTCTAAAGGACTCTGGGCTAGAGAAGTTTCTATAAATCACCCCTCCCAGTATATATGATGGAGGGTGCATGGTGCACCCCCAAAGTAGGACTTGCCTATTTTCAAATTAACCATTCATGTCATAGACGATCCACTGCAAAATTTAAGCAATAGTTGTTTAACCTTTAAATGGTATATCGTAGGCTAAGGATAGGTTATGTTAGGCTAGCTTTGAAATCAGGTTAGGTTAAATAGGTTATATTTCTTCACCGCAGTGATACCTTTCACTGCGGCTCTATGCTAACCACACTCATACTCTTACTAACAATCTAACTGTCCTCTCACACTTCTCTTTTCCTCATGCGCGGCGGCTGCCCAGCCGGAGAGGGGAGCTGCAACCTCACCTCCGGGTTGCAGGGTAAATTCGCGGCACCCTGGCCAGGTGTTTAGCGCAGTTTCTAAAATATGAAAATTATTGATTTAACGGAGGATTTCGAGTAACGTAGACAAGCGGACATCAGTAGCTGACACACAAAATTCTAAATTCTAAATTCCGAATTCTAAATTTAAGGTCTTCAACCACAGAGATAACCTTCGCACTCTGCGGGTCTAATTTTATAAAATGAACTCCCTTGGCATGGCTATGCCATTGCCACGACCGTCCATCCGCAAGCTGAAACATCTTGCAACCCATTACTTGAAATAACTCCCATTGCTTTAACAGACTAACGTAGCTTGCCCTCACGCAAAATTCTAAAATTCTCCCACACACTCCTTTAGAGGCGGGCAAAGGTGCTATGCACAGAACGCCTTATAAAAAGCCTTTGACTTGAGTTAGCCGTCAGGAGTCAGCTTGAAATGAAGTTTCCCCGGCGTGGAGCGTCGGAGACGATGGAGAATACCACTGGCAATACGTTAGCTGAGAGGACAAGAGAACGTTTTGCAAGTGACTCTATTTAAGAACGTCACTTTAACATGTAGTTAAGGTAATGACCAGGGGTATGGAACTAAGGAGGCGCTGGGCTATCCTCCAGCTTTTATAGTCAGGTAAAGAGTGCTCCACATGCTCAGGCTCTCAATGAAACGTTTTTTTGTCTTTTAACCTCGCTCCACCGGGGGCATCGACAGCCCCCTCAATGTTTTTTTCGGGATAGCAGAAAAAAACAACGAGGCACAGCACCGCGGTTGAGGGCTCTATCTCTCACCCCATCATTTTCCCACCATCCCTGAAATCTTTTACCCCGGGTCACCCAAGTTCAGGTCACCAGGCGAGGTCAACCAAGGTCACCTCACTTCAACTTTTTGAGCTCTATAAGAGCTACGTTTCTCTGTCGATCGATTTGAAACTTCCTACAGTTCTTGACCCTGCCAGGGTCTACATGATGTATATTCTGGATTTTTGATTTCGTGACCTGAGGTCACGTCACGAGGTGACCTCTCCCTTGAAAAAAACATTGGAAAAAGCGGTCTTACGATCTAAAAGCCACAAAAAACTATTGAAAATGCTCGGCTTGCTCAGAAAAGCGTTCTTGGACACCCTTTACGGATCCCAGGGGTAAAATTTTCCCTTTGGCTTCTCTGAGGTCATCCAAGGTCACCAGGGGTAAAAAACAGGGTCAAATCTTGACAATAACTTTTGACCTAATTAAGCTTAGAACGATGAATCAAACACCATAGTGTATGTCTCATCACTGGCTATATACGTTTTAAGAGTCATATTTTTCCCAGAAACTGTTGTCAAGTAGTTAGAAATGTTTTCGGGATATTAGTCTGGACTAATATCCCGTTGAATTCTAACTAATATTCCCGTATTCTAAGACTACCTTCAAAAGTTTACTGACGCATGTTAAGGATCCTATGAGTAAGGGAGAGAAAAGGGGGCAGTTTATGAAATGAAATGCGAGTGTGGGTCAACATATATAGGGGAATCAGGTAGGCCGCTAGGGGTAAGGGTGGAGGAGCATATAGGGGATATTCGGAACGGCAGGTTTTCTAAATCAGCAGTGTCATGTCATGTATATAGTTGTCGGAAGGATCTGAACCCTCGTGATGTTAAAATTGTTGCAGTAGAGCAAAAATCCGTAAGAAGGTCTGTTAGGGAAGCGATAGAAATTAGAATAAGGGAAGCAGATATAAATCGGGATAGGGGAAACGTTACACTTAACCCAATTTGGGACCCCGTTTTAGAAGCATTGTAGGAGGATCGTCATGGCTGCAGGATTGTAGTAGTATTAGGATTATCATTGTTAACAAGAATTCAACAGGATTGGACATAATCAGGGAAAAATAAAATCAATAGTAGGGGCTGTGAGCTAGTGAAACGTGTATATAAGGAACGGGTTATTTGTCATTATTTGTGCCGTTTAGCGAATAGGCGTTTAATGGTTCGGCGGGAATTGCAAAAATACGTAATATACTTCATTTAAATGAGAGGTATGTAGGAAGGGAACTCAAGTGATGAAGATGACATTGTGTTTGAAAAACTTGGCTGTTCATGATCGACATTCCGTTGAAAAAGAGCTATCAATAAACTCGAAATATTCGGAAGTTTAAACTTTTCATCAAATAACCCAGACTAATATCCCGAAAACATTTCTAACTACTTCATCACTGGCTTTCATTTGATATACGACAAGGTCACTTTCTGACCTTTGGTAACCTCAGGTCATATGAGGTCACGAGGCGACCTCTGGAGGTCAAACCACTGGCGAGAGGTCATTACGTTCCACATAGCGGAAGAAGGTCTGGCATTCTCCTATCCAATGTAGTTGACCAGATCTCAATAGCTCTAATGGCACAAGAGTTATGCCCAGTCTTCTTAAGCTTTGCATATTTGAATGAAAATAGCCTATCGTGACCTTACTTGACCTCTGGAGGTCAAACCATTGACCTGAGCGCTTAAGCATGTGAGTAATTTCGTACTGAATTCACGCGAGCTTTCTAATGCACTTTGCAGATTTGCGCCAACCCCCATATTTTCGGAGTTTGAAGGGGGCTATCGATGGCCCCCGGTGGGGTGAAGGTGGCGCTGGAACCCCGGTGGGGCGCGGGTTAAAATCATTTTTCCCATGTATTTCCAATGGAGATGTCACGGCTCGTACCTGACCTTAGGTCATCGATATAAAAAATACCGAAACATATTTTAGAGAACTCGGTGGGCCTATTATGTGTATGAGTTTCGATCGGATAAGTTCAATCTGTTCTGACTTATGCTATCTTAAACTTTTTGGGGTCAAGTCACTTGACCTGTACTGGTGACCTGCCCTGAGATGACCTGACCTTAAAATTTTGACAAAAGTTGTAAAAATGATGAGCAAAAAGGTATATTAAGTACGGTGGCGCTACGCGCCACCGTTTGTATGCTGTCTCCGAAAAACCCGAGGGGGGCGGTTACCCGCCCCCCGTGAATGCGCGTGTTAAATCCCACTCTTCTGTTATGCTCAACTTTTCAGACCTGTTGAGCAGCGACTCGGATTCCGAATTGGCTTTGAATCGGCTCCACTTTTGCTCGAGTCAGAATCGAGTCAGCCTCACTTCAGAGTGTAGTTTGAGCCTGTCAACTCAATTTCTCGGCTAATTGGGATGAGTCAGAATCAAAGTCAGTCACCAAGTCGTGAGCGAGAGCTGATTGAACTCAATTTCTTAACACCCGCCTCGGTGGGCCTCCGAGCCATCTTTGCCCTGGTGGGGAGTACAAACACCCCCCCCTCGAACTCGGCTTCTATACGGGAAAGAGAAAAATGCAAACACTGGTGCAGCTCATGCAAATTCATGAAGAGACAGCATCGGTCACTTTTGGTTTCAGGTCAATATGAGGTCATGATAGGTCAAAGAAGGTGGTATGTTAGAGAAGAGTCTCTGGGCTCTAGCGTCTGATGTCTGTGAAAACAGCAGGAGTTAGATATTCGATATTTAGATTGATATTCAGGATTTTTATAATCGCCTCATCATTCGAAAGCCCTTGCCGAGACCATCCCGAAACTGGTCTTTATTTTGCTCTATCGCGTCGTGTTGTTGAGATAGAGCACAAAATGTGCCGTAAAATCAGTTTTTGCCGTAATGCATTAAATGCCATTGACTTTAACAGGGGACCCAACGTATCACCAAAATCGGGGACAATTGATTTCGCTTAAAATTAGTATGCAAGCCAGGAAGCATGAAATACAAAACCAGTTCACCGCTTTTTGCGGGGCACAGCTTGGTTCAGGCTCCAGAGCCTGTTGAAGTCAACGCCATATCCTTCGTATCCTGAGGTCAACAGAATGATATTCGCTCCTGATAACCGATTCTAGCGTCTGACAGAATTGAGGTAGAAATATTTTTAGGCACCATTCGCTGTCTCCCGTTACGGCGAATCGAATGTATTCGTGACCTTACTTGACCTCTGGAGGTCAAACCATTGACCTGAGCGCTTAAACATGATGTATAATATGACTACACTAGGTTAACCATAAAAATGACCTGAGCTAAGGTCAGGTCAAAGTCAGTTTCAAACCTAGCACAATCAATATGCATATCAATCTATTCGTAATAGCAACCCAAACGAAATGGTATCAAAATAAAAGCTTAACCATTATTTCCTGCAAAATGTTTAACCCAAGTCTGAAAACCTGCTTCAGTAGCCCCAGATGACCTCTCAGAGGTCACAGGTGCAACCCGAAACTGAAAGAGACCCAGGATACTACCATTTGGAGAATATGAAGGTATTCACAACATAGGCGGATCCAGGATTGCCGATCGGGGGGCACCTTTGGTAACCTCAGGTCATATTAGGTCACGAGGTGACCTCTGGAGGTCAAACCACTGGCGGGAGGTCATTACGTTCCACATAGCGGAAAAAGGTCTGGCATTTTCCTATCCAATGTAGTTGACCAGATCTCAATAGCTCTAATGGCATAAGAGCTGTGCCCAGTTTTCTTAAGCTTTGCATATTTGAATGAAAATAGCCTATCGTGACCTTACTTGACCTCTGGAGGTCAAACCATTGACCTGAGCGCTTAAACATGTGAAGTAATTTCTTACTGAATTCACGCGAGCTTTCTAATGCATTTTGCAGATTTGCGCTAACCCCCATATTTTCGGAGTTTGAGCGGGGGCTTTGATGGCCCCCGGTGGGGTGAAGGTGGCGCTGGACCCCGGTGGGGCGCGGGTTAATTTGCTTAACATGTATGCTTACAAGGCATACAATTGAATAAGCCCAGTTCAGCGTACATTTATTCAAATAATGACTTTATCAGTAATACTGAGTTTATCGCGTGATACTCCGTTTATTTTACTTTTACGCTCTTATTGTGCCCCAACATTCACTGTTTTTCTGAAGTGTCAGTGTGAAAAACCACAACATGTGTGGATCGCTGCCTCAATATGTCTGATCTGATCTGATCTAATGTTCATTCAGATGCCCATACTTTACAGGCGGAAAAATACGATTTTCCTAAGGAAATTTCGGGAAAAGGCCACAAAATGGCTGGGTTTTCCCTCAGATCCGTAACCCGGTTCCCCATCCCTGCCATTAGAGCCGTGCTTATATATTTTAACACCTTTCAAAACATATTTTTATATTAATCCTGATGAAATCTGTTTTCCCTAAGAGTGTGATTTCAATGCTCTTTTTAACGATTAAATTCAAATGATGCGAAAATTGGCACCCATCGATAGGCTTTGGTGCCCACCTCATAGGTTTTGTCAACCAAAAGTGGCACCTCCTGGTGCAGATGGCTCCCCCGGGAAGGTCTCCCTCCGCCCCCCCCCGATTGGAAATCCTGGGACCCAGATTAGCTTATAGGGCATCAGGGACCAGTTCTGGAGCCCCCGAACAGTTCAGGGGCCTCCAGATCGACTCATAGGACCTTAGATCAGGTCAGGGGCCCTGGTGAGCCTAAGAGGTTTCCTAGACAAGCTATCGGACCCGTTTGGGTTTCTTTTTTATGTTACAGTTGGTGATATTTCTATATCCGTTAACGGGGATGCTCCCAAATCAGTGGTGGCGGATGCTCTTTTCAGATGGGGGCAAGATTTTTTCCAGGGGGCCCCCTTGACGATAGGGCCCCCTCGGCAGCAAGGGCCCCCCCTAAAAACTGCAATAGATTGGTTGGGACTTGCTGCCTGAGGTCAGAGGCCTAAGCACAGGGGCGGGATCCAGGGGGGCTGAGGGGGCTTCAGCCCCTTTTGCCCCATTTTCGCCATTTTTCGCCCTATTCCCCCTTTTTCGCCATTTTTCAAAGCTCAGCCACTCCCCAGCAAAATCCTGGTTCCGCTCCTGCATAAGCGTCACAAATGGTAAAAATTGTATTTGGCCCAGTACAAAAATGGTTATTCCTCCATGTTGTTTAGTTGGCCCGTGCAAAAAATGGTTTTGCCTCCCCATTCGATTTTCCACACGATCTCGGATTCCAAGCTGGAATATGTTTTCTGCAGTACAGCAAAATAAGCAGCGTATTTAACATGTAGATGTCGAAATATGGATCTGCGTTTTATAGGTTCACGTAAGCCTCGGACATTGAACGTCAAAGCTTTAAGCTCGAACATCACGTTAGGAGTTTATCAAAATTATAATAACGATACAGCAACGCCCTTCCGACGCAAATAGTTCTTTTTTAAAAAGTGAACGCTGTTTGTTCGTATGCATCTACATAATAAAACATGTTAAGTAACACGAATTATTATATTCTGAGTATTTTTTCCGCAAAATTCCGTCTCCCGCAGAATGAGAACTGGGGGCGCTTTGATGCTGTCGTCTATATCGACACAGAAAAATGCAAATGACAGGCATACTGACTTGAGCACACACAAGACCAAGCTCGGGGCCCTGAGACACAGCTCGGGGCTCCTTGAGACGGAGCTTGGGGGCTCCTAGACATCAAGCTCGAAGGCCCCGAGCCCAAGCTCAGGGCCCCTGAGACCAAGCTCGGGGCCCCTGAGACCAAGTTTGGGGGCCTCTGAAACAAAGCTTGAGGCCCCCTAAGACCAATCTCGGGAGCCCCTTAGACCAATCTCGGAGGCCCCCTGAGACCAAGTTCGGAGCCCTGAGACACAGCTCGGGGGCCCCCTGAGACCAAGCTTGGAGGGGGGCTCCTAGAGATCAAGCTCGAATGCCCCGGAGCCCAAGCTCAGGGGGCCCTGAGACCAAGCTCGGGAGCTCCTGAGACCAAGCTTGGCGGCCTCTGAAACCAAGCTTGAGGCCCCTGAAACCAAGCTAAAGGTCCCTTAAGACGAATCTCGGGGGCCCCTTAGACCAATCTGGGAAGCCCCCTTATACCAATCTTGGAGGGCCCCTGAGACAACGCTCGGGGGCCCCTTAGACAAGCCCGGAGCCCCTTAGACAATCTCGGGGCCCCTGAGACCGAGCTCGGGGGCTCTCTTAAGCCTAAGCTTGGGTGGCCTGAGACTAGCCTTGGGGGCCCCTTAGACCAAGCTTGGGGGTCCCTGCGACAAAGCTCGGGGGCGAGGAACAGCTCGGGGGCCCCTGAGACAGAGTGGGGGCCCTGATACCAGGCTCGGTGGCCCTTAGACCAGGTTCTGGGCCCCTGAGACCAGGCTCGGGGGCTCCTTTAGGCTAAGCTTGGGGGCCCCTAAAGGCCAAGCTAGAGGGTCCCCGAGCCCAAGCTAGAGGGGCCCTGAGCCCAAGCTCAGGGCCCCTGAGATAAAGCTCGGACACTGTCCAAACCGAGAAACTGCTGAGGGCTCAGTCAGGTCGTTCATGAACTTTCAGAAAAGAACCAAGCTAAAATTGCGTATTTTTCCGGGGGCCCCTCTGATAATTTGGGGGCAACTGCCCCCTTGCCCCCCTTTATCCGCCGCCACTGACCCGAATACTGCTCCTGCATCCACCAATGACGGTATTAGACGGAGGTTTGTGGGACTTAAGACAC
The DNA here is from genome assembly GCA_034440635.1 of Lepas anatifera. NCBI lineage: Eukaryota > Metazoa > Arthropoda > Thecostraca > Lepadidae > Lepas > Lepas anatifera. The sequence continues at coordinate 1,358 of JAOTON010000711.1, read as the reverse complement.
GCATTGACGGGGGGTCTGAGCCAACTTCGCTTTGACGGGGGTACTCCGCCCCCTTCCCTTTGGCTCAGGTCACTATTGAGGTCATGACGGGTCAAAGAAAGTGGTATCTTGAGTTGAGTTTTTGGGCTCTAGCGTCTGACAAGAGTTGAGTTAGAATCATTTCTAGGCACCATTTGCTTCCTCTCGTCACAGCGAATCGAATGATGTATAATCTGACCATGCTAGGTCAAAACACAAAAATGATCCGATCTCAGGTCAGGTCAAGGTCAATTTTTGACCAAGCATAGACATATGAATCGACTTGCCATAACAATCCAAAGGCAACGATCTCAAAAATAAAAAGCTGTATCATCATTTCATGCAAAGTTATTGACCTATGGGGCATTCCAGGACTAAAAATATTTCAATTTGACACCACCATGTCTATAAAAATCTGAAACTTTGTATCCGGGGTAGTTTTGGGTCAGGAACACGCCTGTGAGAATCTTAGCTCCTTCCGACCAACGGTGACCGAGTTACAGCCCGAGACATTTTCGAGAGGTCACCTTGTAGAATCATCTTTGATGCTTCATAACTCAAAAACGCATTGCCTGATTAACAAGTTTTGTGTATCATTGAAATCTTCTTGAACTAAACATTATTTTTTTAATTCAAATTTTTTAAAGTTTTGACTTTTGATTCGTTTGACCTTTCTTTTTTACCTAGCTTGACCTTTTCGCAGTTGAAATTGCTCGCTTAGACACTCCAAAAATTTTCTTCATAAAATTTTGGGATTTTTAATACGTTCTTGCTATAAATTCCAAATTTTCAGCTCCTAAGGTAGGTATGCAGACGGTTTTTGACCACTGCAGCAGCACAGCTTTATGTTTAACACTGCAAACAAAGCGATTGCTTTTGGAATCGGTTGCTTGCAATGATATTGCATTGACTTTACGAAATTTTAATCGTGCAAGTGTCAGAATTTATGAGAATTAACACGCGCCCACACGAGGGGGTAGGCAAACGGCCTCCTCAGGGTTCTACAGGTAGTAAAACACCTTCGCGCAGCGCCACCGTGCTTCATCTGCCTCTAACTCCAAATTTTTGCAACTTCTCGCAAAATAATTTAGGTCAACTGGCAGGTGATAGGTACCGTAAATACCGTACGATGTAATTGTGTGAGTTAGAGGTGCTTATAGTATAAGTTATACTTGTTTCAATTATTGATAAAGTCGCGACATCTTTGTAAATTTTCGTTTAAGGCTGCAAGGCTCATTACTAACTAAAGTTACTTTGCCCTCCGTCTTCCTCGGGAAACAATGGATCCATTTCTATTACTTTTAGAGGTGGCTATTTTTATTTTATAAATCTTGTCCAAG